>JAJIZL010075811.1:0-10889 GCA_023969395.1 Amblyomma maculatum | reverse complement strand
ATATAATCATGCACCATGACAATTCCAGATGGCTTATTATATATGAGAAGGTCGTATGAACTGTGTGGTGCGACTTTGGTGCGTGACCTGCTGTGGAAATGCGGCTCATACGTGCCTTTAATGAGCTTATATTGCACTGTGCTTATAATCTTTGTGTCCAAAGTGTAAAACAACTAAAGGCACACTCACAGCTTTCTATCCTGAGTCCACACGTCTGCCGGTCGAAAGGAAAGTCCGTAAAGTCCATCGGACATGACAGCCTCAGCGACAATCTGCAGAAAACAATAGGCAGTTTCTGTACAGTTAAATACCCGTATCCAGTACAGCCTTTCGTTATTTTGCCCTCTAGGAATTACCGAAGTAACATTTCCAGGTAGGCTTTGCATGCGTTGGAGCTTGGCTGCCACAACTTTGTTAAAATATGTCTTATCCTTAACTGATTCTTCTTAGCGATACTATCATCATCAGCATTTGTGATGGGTACAAAGCAACCCTAAAGACATTGATTTATGATCGAAACCGGCTCAATCAGCGGCCCTAATCTGCACGCTTACTTTCAACGAATGTCTTTTTAGAATCGTCATGGCGACGCTACAGTTGAGCAGCCATATATTTCCGTTTTACATGGGAGAGCATAAACCACTATGCACCGCACCTGGAAAATTGCCCAATATTTTACAACGACAGGAGCGGAAAGAAATGACAGAGTTTAGTTCGGGTATACATACAAGAACACTACAGACTCATAATAAGCCTATTCGGCTATTTAGAGCGTATGCGTGTTACCAACCGGTTTGACAGCTTATACCTGTGGGCATCACCTTTTATTTTGGCCCCTGCGAGAGAGCGAACCTTCTTTCAAGTGTCTGCCGTTGCCTGACCCTTCATGTTCGCAGGCCTTCTCAGAGAGTAGGGTGTTGGAACGAGTAGTCTCGTGGGCAGCACTTTTTGCCATTTTGTCTAGGTGGTCACGGAGAGCAATTGAGTGAGTGATTTAGAGTGAGTGAGTGCACACCGTGGACAGTATACAGACTGAACGAAGTGCCATCAGTGCCTGTTACCAAGCTTTGATCGACATCTCTAACATTGAAACCACTCCCTGCTGTGCAACGAAGTGAAGCCAACTTAGAGATCTTAAACGTTTTGTGTCCTGGCTACTTTTCGCTGTTGCTTGCAGTGCATTTCGCTGCTGTAGCTTGGGTGTGGGCTAGGGAAGCTGTCTTGTCCTGAACCTCTCCTGAAGCACTAGTATTAGGGCGCCCCAAGTTGGGCGGCGGAACTTGTGGTGTCTACCGCTGCATGGGGAAACGCACCTCCAAGTCGGTCCCAAACCACTGCAACTAAATCACTACACGCAACAGCGATGAATAACCTTCAGACAGAGTTCCTTATTATGCACGTCTCCCCTATCCCTTAAATTTCCTTCCTCACCAACCATCGTCGGAAGCAGGACCATGGACTGATTAGTGGTCCCCAAATTGAAACAGTTATCTCAATATTGAATCCACACGCGCCTAACAGGTCAAGAGGCTGGTTTTCGAGTATTTGAAGGAAACCGACGGACTGCTTGAAAAGGAAAAACACCAGAGACGGTTTTTGCTTGCAAATTGATAAATGCGCGCGGAAAAGCTAATCCTCACGCCTTTTGGCACGGCGAAACTCCTTAGCAAACTAAATTGTCCGTCCAGGCTGCTGTCATTGTTTATCGGCAGATATGCGTTGAAGCCGAGTGCGTTAGTAGCAACTCAGAATCTAAGCAAGCATGCCAGCGATTTGCTAGGAGCGCTAGTAGTGTAGCTCTTTTTATTAATATCTAATGATGTTTAATATGCGGTCTTCTTGTCAAAAGTAAGCAAAAGTGCACAGTGGTTGCCTACATGTCCACCCGGGACTTTTACTGTTTTGTACTTGAGTATGTTATTTTTTTCTACGCTACACCAGATGCTGGAGTCAAGCTCATGAGGAGAACTGTGACGTATGCTGACCAAGCTGCCATGAGTGACATAGATATAAAGCCAAGTTTAATCAAGCCTTGAGAATCCGCTTGATTGGCCCTGCAGCAGCATGTCGAGCTAGAGATCCCTGGGTCCTGGAAGACTGGATTTCGGTCATACCCTACCATCTCAGTATCGAACCCCGATTTGGCAGTGCTTTTCATAAGCTTGACCGGCACTGCAAATTTAATAACGATTGTGCACTTAAACTGCAGCTCCTTCCGCTCTCCACAGCGCTTCAGCTAATGGCATCTTCCGATATTCATTTTTATTGGTTGTGGGACTAATTTGCTTAATCCTGCCAATGCGACATCGTCGGGAGCAAGCCGATTAGCTGCAACTTAATGAGAAGTCATCGATCTCATTGGCTAGAGGAGCTGCTTTGAGAAATAATTTCCGCTGTGGCCTAATGAGTGCAAGACGTGCTTGCCAGCGGCAAAGGTGCATACCTCGCGCATATATCAGGGCTTACAATACACGGCCATACCTGACGCTGTAGAGGATGGTGCCGTCAGGATATATGCGGGCCAGTACGTTGGGTTTCAAGAGGAGATGGAAGCGTCCATTTAACTCGTTAGTGAAAAATGGGTCTGGTAACCACAGCCTGGATGGGTCGTCCACTCTGACGTGCTTCAGCTGACCGGACATGTCACCGAATACCAGTCGTTCATCTTTCCATCTCTGGCGGAGCGTCACCTGTACGCTGTACTCCTGCGCGCAAACAAGGGCGAGGCTGTTTTTTGGTGCAGTAACATAGTAGGGTTTCCCCTCTACAATCAGCATTGATCTTACTCTTTCTCTTATTCACTTTCGGAAGAATTATTATTTTTTCGCAGCTGCCATGCATTAATCGCCTCTAATTTTAATGGTTTACAGCGCACCGCTCGAACTATATATCAGCTGTCGTCCGAGTACAATCATCTGCTTTCATAAGGAATGTGTCACAAAAGCAGGTCATGGGACGAACAGTGCGAAACTGGTGTTCTTCTTGCTGCGTCGTGTCTTCTCGTGCCTTTCCTGTATGAACTACATAGCAACTGGCTCATGTCAGCCGACTTCTGAACAACAGATCTCATCGTTTTATTTCTTTTTTAATTACGGCGGTCTTGAAAGCAAGCCCGCGACAGGTAAATCTGACCAATGATATAGACAACTGAATAACAGTTAAATGGCGAGAATTGGGCCTAGTTGCTTCGCGCTCCGTGGTGTTGTGTTTATTGTAGTTCTAGGTGTTAGCGCGGTGAACCACTATGAACTGTTGTATAGGTGTTAACTCGCTCTTTTCTTATCTTTTGGTACGAAGCAATGAATGCACGACAGAAGACTTGCCAGCTTGTTCAATCGGGGACAAAAAGTTAATGAATGATGTCGAGAATCAGTGACTTTTCATGTTTACAGGCACCTATTTTTGAAACAGTTGGACAGACGTCGGCGCTCTATCTAAAATAAGCATTATACATCAAGGTGACAAATAGTTACCTGACAGAGCTCAATAACTGCAGCAGGACTTTTTGACGGGTTAGTTGGTACATGATCTTGATTTTTATAGCGCTGAAGAAACACCACAGGAAGAAAGACACAAAAGGACAGAAGCGCAACTTCCAACTTTAATTAGCAGAAAAGGAACCCGGGCACTCTTTTATAATATCTGGTCTGCAGGAATGTGCGATAACCCCCACACTAAATCAGAAAAAAAATCAGTAACACTAGGCAGGATTGAACCAGTTCAATCATGACAAAACACATGGGTGAAAGGCTGGTCGCATGGATAAAGACAAGAAACAAGAAAATGATAAAGGCGAGCAGCCACAAGAGATTAAAAACCGAAGATGACATGAGAGAGAGAAGTCAAAGATAAAAGCATAAAACTCAAACGGTGGATGGCAGCGTGTAAAAGGCGCCTAAAATCATTTAAAAAAAAGAAAACGGTCAAAAGAACTACACATGTCCTTCCAAAAAGCAGAGTTCGTCTTTAGAAAGGAGTATAGAGGGCGTGCTAACGCACTTGTCTTTTCTTTGATGAATGTAAAAAGCCTCAATAACTTCTCTTTCTGTCTTGTCCTGTGCCTTGGCTAGAAACTTGGGACGGCAATTTTCACAGCGGCTACAATGTATAGCAAGGTTACCTCCTGTCTTGTTCTTTATAGTCCCATTGTGCCTGCCTTCGAGCCCGCTCATTGCCGTCCCAAGTTTCAGGAAACCAAGTTTCTAGCCAAGGCACAGGACAAGACAGAAAGAGAAGTTATTGAGGCTTTTTACGTTCATCAAAGAAAAGACAAGTGCGTTAGCACGCCCTCTATACTCCTTTCTAAAGACGAACTCTGCTTTTTGGAAGGATATGTGTAGTTCTTTAGACCGTTTTCTTTTTTTTTTAAATGATTTTAGGCGCCTTTTACACGCTGCCATCCACCGTTTGAGTTTTATGCTTTTATCTTTGACTTCTCTCTCTCATGTCATCTTCGGTTTTTAATCTCTTGTGGCTGCTCGCCTTTATCATTTTCTTGTTTCTTGTCTTTATCCATGCGACCAGCCTTTCACCCATGTGTTTTGTCATGATTGAACTGGTTCAATCCTGCCTAGTGTTACTGTTTTTTTCTGAATTAGTGGGGTGGTTATCGCACATTCCTGCAGACCAGAGATTATAAAAGAGTGCCTGGGTTCCTTTTCTGCTCATTAAAGTTGAAAGTTGCGCTTCTGTCCTTTTGTGTCTTTCTTCCTGTGGTGTTTCTTCAGCGCTATAAAAATCAAGCTCAATAACTGAACAAGTGGTGAACCTAAACTAAGCCCTGTTTCTATATAGGGAGTCAGTATCATATTTTCAATTAAAAGTGCTCCAACTTCGTAGCTGAGCGCAGTTTTTAAGTTCTTCTAATGAAAATGCGGTTCCAAATACCGAATATTACAAGTACGCTTTCGAAAGCTTTCTTAGGAGACTGTCTGATAAATGAGATGACCACGCTTCGTCTAGTATCGTCGCCAAAACCTGGCTAATTGCTTGTACATTATAAAATATAAATACCCTACTTTCTAAATGCGGAAAACGCCATTTCATTGATTTGCAATGCCACAAATCGAAGTTAACGCGGTTTCAAATGCATATGTTTTATACTCGATATTTCGAACTACGATGGACATTAGGGAAATTTAAAATCTACGCTCACATTTGAGATAGACGCCCCCAAAGCCGAGCTCGTAAGCAAATGTTAGGTGCGGCACTTAGTGTTTATGGTGGCAGCCTAGAACGCTTCACCACTCGTGCTGCAACTGCCGCTTAGGAATGCTCAGCCCCGCATGGCTCACTTGTGGTAACACGCTGCTACACCAGAAAGTGAAGCGCCATCCACGCTCGCTGTTCTGCAAGCGCGGACCTCGCTGGAATTTTCATGTTAATACAAAGCCACCCGCTCTGTACTACCAGGTCTGCAAAGCGTCTCGAGCTACTCACCGTCTGTCAACATATGATTCGTCATGAGATGTCACTCAAGTGCCTGTCCAGGAGGTGTTTGGCCTCGAGGGTACGTTTAAGCTGCTAGTTTGGTGATAATGTCTAAAAAAATAAACTTGGCACATTGTTTGGTACTTACCATTTTCTTATCGTCGATGTCACTTATGGACCGGAAATACACGTCATTGCGGACAATCACAGGGCCTGGAACAAGAACACGAAAGTTTTAGAGGCCTGACCAAAAGCGAAGAATCGTTACGTATTGGACGAGTTGGTTCTTCATTGTGTATTACAATTTCCGTACACAGTGCAGACGGGAACTAGAAAGGGGATACACGCAGGTGTCTGCAGCTATTGCACCTCACTCGAAATGTACCCGAGGTATCCGAGGAGAACAGTATTTTCTTACTTATATCGAAATTGTATTTAAGTAATGGCACGCCGGTTCTTCCAGCGGACAATGCGTTAAAGAACAGCCTTCTGGAGCCAAACAATGTTTCTGGTCGCTCACTTTGGCTTCAAGCTTAGGTCCACTACTGAGTCAGCCTCAAAGCTAAAATACTCAAAGTTCAGGGATGGCATTGGGAAGACTGCGCGGAAGAGAGGAGCAGGTGTTCTTTTTCGTTAGGTGAAGACGCTGAGAGACAGCCCGCAGCTGTCAAATTCGGCAGAAACCTTCAAGCTCCGTTCAGAAAAAAAAAAAAAGCGCCTTCGCCTCATGGTCGGCGTGTCGCAAAATCTAAGTCACATGTGACGTGACATTAGGTGCAATCTGACTAATTTAAATCAAATTACGCACGATTTCCACTTAAAGATAATTTTCAAACTTTTCTACCTTCACTATAGCGTGAGAATTCACTATATCGCGAAAACGCACTCTTGCCGCAGCTTGGCGTTAATACTTGTGAAAAAATCGTGGGCTAGAAGCCAGTAAGATCAAAGTTCAGAGTACCTAAGGTACCATTTCAAACCACTGATCTCGACATATTAGTTGCATTTTTATATAAATTTCTGCTTGAACGAACCTTTTCTACAGCACCTTAACCTTAACTTATTTCCTACCTATCTCCATCCTCTCCGTAATTTCAGCTTCATCGACGGGCCACCTCCTACAGACGCGCTCTTTCAGCCTTCAAGTTCCATCAACTTCGTGGAAAGGCGTTCCTCGTTCTTCCTTATAGCACGACCAACCAGATTGTTTCCCTCCTGACTGATATCATCACCTTCCTACGTAGCTTGTTGGGCATGCTTGTTTCTTCGCCTTTCATTTTCTGCCCGCTAGCCTTACAAACATTTTCGTAGCGGTTCCAATTTCATACATATCTTCAACGCAGGCTGGTGACGGCTCGTACAATTCATGTCTGGTATAATCTTGCAGTGTTATCTTAACCTCGCGGTTCTTTAATTATTCCGCACTGACTCAACAACCGCCACGTCCACGTTAACACCAGCTTCAACTGCATAGCACAGAGAATTGAAAAATGAATGAAACAGATCTTAACACTACAGTGTCTTAGATCGCCTTTATCAGACCACCATTGCTTTCAGACAACAGCTAAAACATACAGGCAAAAATAAACAGCGTTTGTTTCTATTTGCAGAACAAGTTGGCCAGTTTCTTCGGGACATAGTAGAGTATAGAGCAAGAAATGTTTTTTAGTGTTGTTTTCGTTCACCAGGAAAGAGGTCACCTTTTCGTTGCGTACCTCCTTTTACCATTGCTGTTACCACCACTGTGCAATGAATCAACAAAACTTCATTGTCGATGAATATTTAAAATAGGCTACGATAAAAGCCAGAGGTAGACAATTTAGACACAAAAGATAAAAAAGACCGCGGTAATTGTAATTTTTTTTTTTAATTCTTAAGTTATGCAGCCCTCCTTTTTTTCTATTTCCAAATAATAATTATTATTAGTGATTGATAGCATGGTGGCTCTGGTGGCGGATGTGTGGAACATATTCAAGGCGAAGAATATGTAAATCATTTTTGAAGTAAGAAATGTAAATCACTGCTGATCCACAAATGGCAGGGGTGCCGAAGTTATAAGCACAAATATTTTCGACGATATCTCCTGCCGTTGTCACATTCCGGCCCTGGCTATAATCTACTTCAGTTTTCGCACTAAGAAGTGTTTGTTCATCATGACAAGCTTATGAGGCCGAAGTGCATGATCCCACCTGTAGAGTCGTTTGTCCCTGCTGGCCGAAGGCGCTTGTCGTACTTCTCCGGTTTCAGGAAATCATTCAACATCCGGGCAGCGTAGCCTGCGACGTTGTCCCTGGCACGAGGTAAATTTGTATATTAGCCGCATGTGTTCTGATGGTATTTTACGCATCTAGAGGCACATTGTTAAGCAAACCATCTGGTTTCTCGGTTATAAGCCAAAGTGCTAGCTTGGCGATACTTTTCACTGTTTGGATTAACCAAAATTTCTCATTAAGCGCATTCGGGAGAGCAAACGCAAGCGATTATGAGGGGGCGGGGCGTTTGGAACTACCTTCGTTGTTAATGCAAGAAATGTACCAAAAACTTTCAGCGGCGTGAGACATTTTTTGATTAGTTTAGACACACATTCTATATTAAGCCAGTTTGCGTAGTAGCTGAGTAATAAAAATTAGCTCGCTCGTGAAGACCATTTGTATATTTTAAGTGGAGAAGGGCAGTATTGTTATCCACATATCGATAAACTACTCTTTCATGCAAGAAAGCTACTCCTTCTTCCTTTCAGTACACATCACTGGTAAGAATAAAATGTATATTCAAGCATGTACGTCTTCATGAAGAGGTTACTTACAGTTACAACTGTCAAACATTATGCCATGTCTACACAGACAAATAGAGGCTTTTAATGCACTTCTAGTCTTAGGAATTCACTTCAAAAACAAAACAAAACAAAACAAAACTGAATAATCATTTTACTGTTGTTGACCACGGACTGCGCATAGGTTGACAAAAGATAAATGGAGAAAAGCTAAGAAAGCTCAGGAAATAAAGAAAAAACTTTAAAATTAATTTCCACAATGCCAATACCTTCGATTCAAATATTCGAAGGACTGAAACCTGAGAAACTAAAATTTGATTTCCTCACTTGACATGTACGTTTATCGCATTGTGGTTTGCTTTTTTTTTTTGGCGAGAGAAATTTGCCCATCGCAACAAGCGGCAGCCATGGTCCTGTAATATTTGGTTTTCATAATTATATAATGCGGTGGGACCTCATAGTGATAAACCCAGCGCTATTCTGGATGTTCTGAGACCACCTAAATGCGATACTGTCGTTATTGACGACGACACATCAAAAGCGAATAAAGTTTGAACTCTAAGCAATATTTTTGTGTGTTTTCTTTTATCACTGGACGAAAGAAGAGGGTCACAAAAATGTACGAGATATAGGAATGAAAATAAAGTAAGAATGAAATATTTTGCAAAATTCCAACTCCTCTTTGCCGCTTACCCCTTAATGAAGCTGTTTAAAACTGTGTGAACTGCGGAGCGACAATAAAAGTCTAATTTGTCACGTTATTTTCATGCGCTTGCTGAACGAAGACCTTCTGAGATGACTGTTCAATGGTGCAAGAAGTTAAAACACCTCAGTGCAGATCAGCAAAAACTATGTATTGGCACAAGCCAATATAGGCACCCTGTTCTACCGTCGCGCAAGCTGAAAGCGAGAGCTGTATGGAAAGAGTCCTTACTGGGCGTGGCAGACTTCAATGAAGACAAAACATGAGGCGATGTAAATAACTCTCTTGAAAACAGACTTGCAGTTTGGAGGATTCATGTTTACACAACGAAGCCTGGAAAAGGAAAAGAAAAACTGTTACAAAGATCGCGGTGGAATGTTTGGAGAGATACGGCTCCGTTTAACGAAACCAGCGCGACGGTTAAGTATTCTGAAGGCAGGAGAACATACATTGCACTCATGACAGTCACATCTCTTTAAATATATGTAATTACCGCTAAAAAACACATGCAAGATTTACTGCGCCTTGCGTCAACACCGCTTCATGTGGCAGTGTGTAATGATGATAGAACAATGAAGCAGCACTTTGCTTTTCTAGTTGACCGTTTTTAGTTGTGAGCAATTTTCATACCGTGGCAATAGCTTCCTTTAATAAGCTTAAAGGTATGAAAGCTAATGAGGTGTGTTAAAATGATCCCTCCCTCCTGTCAGAAAAGTCTTGCGGAGTGTAACGTGGCTCAAACTGATTATAAAGTGGGAAAGCGAAGCTTTGCAATGTATACCATGGTTTTGATTGGAGATTTTTTCATTGAGAGATAGCCACAGAGTTTGGCAAAGCGTTAAACTTATTTCGATTTGGGGGAAAATAAAGACGCTGCACCCGTCTCCCTTCTCGTTGGACGTCTACATCTACAATAAAAGCGTACAAGTAGAGACATATATGTAGTCGTGTGGAACCTCTCTATAGTAAAACTAACCTTCTTCTTGACTAGCACGCGCTTTCCGAATGGAAAGAGGAATAGTATCACTCCACTTTGAACTCTGCACAAAGAACAGTCGCGTCACAGGTTTGCTACTAAATTACTTATGTATTTGTCGCCACATCCTGTCTACACGTTCCGCTCAAGCCACAAATGAGGCAAGTAAGATTTTCGTTTTAAAATAAGAACAGATCGAGCTCACCACTCGCGCTTGCGGAGGAGTCCGCGTCGTGAAGGAGACCGGCGATGAGCAACGCTGCCGGAGCTGTCGTTCTCTTTCCGAGGCAACAAACCCTCTCCTCCCAGCCGCCACTCTTTGCTTCTTCCAATGCTCGCCTGTCCAGCTTTGACCCTGCGCCAAGCTCGAGGCGCCCTCGGACGCCCTCTTTTCTCCTGTGGAACATTCTTCTAGCACTTACTTCTTTATAGCTTTCAAATGGAGGCAGTGAAAACTGCAGCCAATCGTTGTTCCTCTTCAACGATAAAAGATGAAGTGGTCTTCCTTTATGTTTGCTAGAAGAGTTTTATAAGCAACTGTCGTTTTGTCGGCTCGGCAAGAGTGTGCAGCCTTGTCCAAGGTTTCCGCTTCCTTTCAGCTGCAGCCATTCCGGCCTTTTTGTGCTCTCTGCTTCGATTCTATTTGGCCGCCACCAGGCTTTGGTATACGGCTTTGCTTTTCTCCCCATCGCAGGGGATCTACTCGGAGGGCACAGCCTGTCGTAGCACAAACAGGCCAGGCGCTTTAATATAAACCGGTGCTGTTGTTTGTGCTTCAGCTCCAAACCTGGGTCCAATTTACAGCGTTTGGACGTAACTGTATGTATGCACTCCGGTCTGTAATAACATTTATTTATTATTTATTTATTTCTAATAGTCCTAAAGGCCCTCATGGCTGAGAGCATTTCACTCTATTTTGGTATATAAACGAGAAAAATTGATAATTACGCAATAGATAGCATATATATATATATATATATATATATATATATATATATATATATATA
>JAJIZL010075804.1:0-13060 GCA_023969395.1 Amblyomma maculatum | reverse complement strand
ATGTCAGGTGTGTGTGTGTGTGTGTGTGTGTGTGTGTGTGTGTGTGTGTGTGTGTGTGTGTGTGTGTACGGCATGGTACTTCGTCTCTTAGGGACCATCTTAGCCTCAGCAACAACTGTCGTCGAAGAGATTCCTTCCAATACGGCTAGTAATTCTTTCGCAATAATATCGCCCTGTTATCCATTTCTCGCGCGCGTACTCAGTGCCAGAAAATATGACTTCATCGAGGGCACTTAACCTAATTATTTGCACTGATTCATTGCCTCGATCCAATGCCACGCTCAAATCTTATTCTAGTCAAATAGCAAGGAAAGCCAACAACAAGAGAAAGGAGCGAATGTCAGGTGTACAGCCAGTCAAACCCCTGCGATCCAGAACATAAGGTTGGCACCTGGTATCACATCGGAATTACGCCGGCATATGGCCACCACTCATTAAGCTCTGTCCTACGACTGCTGTCAGCGTTCTTGGCGGTAGCGATGTGATGAAGCCCATCGTCGCTCTAGTGAATTAGTGAATTCCTTTCCGCATGTTATTAATACGCACCTGTTAATCATAACATAAGAGTAATCTTGTTTGCGAGAGGATGGCTCGAGAGGGCGCCAGGTGAATGAAGCAGCTGTTCTATCGCGACAGCAATACTACACCGGTATCTGGGGCGTGGCAGTTCCTGGCCCTACGGGGCTGGGACGGTAGGTCAATGCCGCTTGCGGCGGGGCTAGCCAGCCACCGAATTTTTTTTTTATTACGTCTGTTGTAGGCCGTCATTGCACCCGCGACTGCTTTGGTGGTGGACGACGGCTGTTGTTGCGGCGCGCGTCTTTCTCTCCCTATTCTTTTTCCTTTCTTCTCTATTTTCTCCTCGGTCCGCACGAGGCAGCGGAGGTGGCTCAGCTACAGAGCCAGTACAACACCCAGTAGCAGGCCCGTGCATTTCCTTTTCCTTCTTCCTACAGCCACAACAACAACAGCAATACTACGCCAGGTTTCGGCCCGTCGCGTAGTACCGGGAAGGGCCACGTTTGTTCTTGAACAGCCGCGAAGAAGAAGAATGACAAGCAGAAGAAGAAGAAGAACAACAACAACAACAACGACGACGCTCGGTCACCCGCAGCTAATGCTTTCGCTCCACATTCGGTTCGGCAGCGTTGAACCCTTCTCATTTATATGTGGGCTGGTAGCTTACGATCTCGCATGTCATACTCTTAAAAGATGAGCTTAAATGTCCCCAATAATGTGGCACCTTACACTGACAGGACGTGACAGGGGAATAATATAGCAGTCAAACGAAGCTTCCATCGAATTGCTATCGCAATTTATCTAGGTTTAACCAGAGTTAAACCACAAGTAATATTTTTAATGTGTGCCACCTACAGCTTAAAAAAAATTTCTACAGTTTTAAAAATGTTTATAGCATGTCACCCTAATGTAGCCCTCTACAATAACTCCCGTGATGAACAGCGATCAGAAAGCTTGTAAATTCTGGAATCCTGAGCCCAACATTTACCATTTACTGTGGGTTTGTACTAACTTGACGACAAGAAAAATCTAGAAATTCGCCACCGCGGGTCTCTTGCCGAACATGATGCCTCGACGCTGGGACCGCATCGCCGCTCACTCCTCACCTCCATTATATCGACCAATCTTTTTTCACTTATTTAACATCGTTTTGGATCATCCACCTTACGCAATCGTTTTATGCCCTTGGGGCAAAAAAACACTGCTTACAGAAAAGGGAAGCTGATATTAAGCTTGTTCCTCTCTGTGTCCCCTGTCCGTGTCGTCAGTGTGTGCTGTGAGCTTGACCTTGAGCTTTTATTATTCGACACGAACTAAAATACGACCTAGAAGACTATCGGCTTAAACCAGCTTAACCAAGCGGCAGCAGTGCCCTTACAGCGTGCATTTTTAGGGACGAAAGAAAATGATAAATTCTCGATAACTCGCCGAAATAAGTCCGGTTTTAAGGTACAACTTTAAGAACTCGTGAGTTATCCGACATTCCCACATGATAGTTGATTTATTTTTACTTATTTAATAATACCTCAAAGGCCCCATTTAACGGGTAGTATATGACCCCTCATATGCATGCATACGAACGCTTTTGATTACATCTCCGCTCTTTATAATATACCACTAAGTAGACCTCCTTATGCTTATTATAGTGCTGCCACAACGTGGATGTTAAATCTATTGCACCGAACTCGACAATATGGCGTCCGAACGCACAGAACGGAATATATGACACTTAACACACATACGCAAATAGCAGCGGATGTCGAATTCGGATAGATAGCAGCATTTTGTCGTTTTTCTGTTGATCCTAAGAGGAGAAAACGAGAAGAATAAATGCATTGCAGAGGTTTAACGTGCTTAAACCTAATATAACGTGCAAAAGCACTAGTCGGACTTAGTTTATTCTGGTAGATGATGGATACCTTTGACATTGTCGCTGGCCTTTCGCTGTTACGAGGAGGACCAATGTATGTTGCCCAATTCGCCACGAGTGCCATAGATATAAAGCAGCGCTTTAACGATGCCGTAAGAACGTCTCTGCGTGGCCTAGGGGCAGCCTGCTTAAAATAGAATCCAAGGGTCCTGGAAGGCAATATTCCGATGTCCCTCTCCCATTTTAATAGCCAATTTCGTGTAAGCGCTGTTAACTCGGGCCAGTTCAGCGACGCAACCAATTTGTGAGACGGTTAGATATAGCGAAGTAGTGCTTTAACACTCAAACGAAAAGATGACAGGCTTGGCCTTGGCTGGAATAAAGATAAGCGTTATCTGCCAACAGCTTCCATTGAAAATCGCAATTTGCGCTACTTATTCGAGCTCATTAACCCCATTCTCAACTCCAATTGTCAAACTGAAGAACTTCATTCGTATTTTGATCAGTTGGGTTCGTTTAATGTATACCGAGATTTTAGGGCATTGCAGTTTAGCTTTCACCTCAGTGTGGTTAAAGAGGCCCAGATTGATCTGGAAATTGGTGCTCAGTGGCCTAAAGTTTAAATCGCTTGACGCTGACCTTACCACGGAGAAATTAGAAAGCGCGCAACTCTTAGGCGCCCGTTCATGGCTTGAAAGGAGTCGCTGTCGTCAGGTACAGGGTGGCCCAGTGAGCCACCCTACCACAATTGGCACTGACCAGTGTGGCATCTGTATCACACATGAATGGCAACTGGCTGGTATCAGCTAGAACTGTGAATTGTCTTCAATGTTCATAAGATTGCAAGTCTTCCCACGATAGCAAAGGAAAAACGAAATTACTGACAGCCTCTTTTATTTTAATAAAGTAAGGTATGCATGGTGCCATGTACATGGTACATGTTTGCTTGCATCATGTAATGTGTTTCGAATAAATGTTTGCTCAGGTGTTCATACAGGCTCACCATTTCCTAATTTTTCGCAAAACACTCTAATCACATGATGTTGTTAGCTGACGTGTTGTAGTGTTTGGTTTTTAATGCCGCCAAAAAATAATATCTCTTCATTGTTTTGCATTTTATCGTTCTGACAATAAGATATACGCGTTTTAGTGCCTCCATTCAAATGTCGTAATAAGTGAATGAGAGATGTCATCGGCGCTCTGAGGAGAACTGCCACTTGTCGCTCCCGTTCTTTGCCAAACCACTTCGAACATACCGGTGCCGTTATTGCTGTTCAGCTGTAATAAGGCTCGCGTCTCGTAAACTCGCTCAGCCTCTCCGTGCGTACCGGCTGCCGGACGTCCGACCGCATGCATGTCATAATACAGTGAGACCACAACGCCGCGACAAGTTCACTCGTTTTCAATTCAGCTGGAAGCATCCGCACCGCGGATTGCATCGCAGAGGCTCGGTTCCTGGATCGTCGTCTTTTTTTATACCTGGCGACAATATATAATAGCAGACAACGGTGTTCTCTCTCTTTTTTTTTTTTTTTCATCAGAATGCGCAACCACATCTGCGTGCTTACGTAGCCTGACATCACCCTGCTGCACATATCACGCGTGCGTCACAATTTGAACAAAATGGCGAATTATCGAGACTAGAGCCCCAGGTGTGCTTTTCACTTTCTGCGTCGTCAACTGCGTCCAAACTCCCAAACACGACGATTATCAGAGCAGCTATTCTGACTGAAGATTACGTCTTAACAGCACTGCCGCTAGAAATTCTCCAAACTTTTGACAGCGCTACAGAAGGTGAAGGTTTGAATGGTTTAGAGTAAAACTGGTGTTGGTGCTCTGCGGCGCGTAAGTTGTACGGGGGAGAGAACGTGAGTTACCTCTTTTCTTATCATTTCATGCCGCGTAAGTAGTGTTCTGACAGGCATCATGATTTCGCGATGGTTGCGCAGGCTTGTATATTGAATTCCGATAACCCCAACTGGGTAAATTTAATGCGTCTTATACAGAGGCGAAGTCCTATATGTATACCAACTTTTTTGTAGAAAAATTCTAAATAGGAGGAACGCGTCTTATACAAAGGGTGCGTGTTATACACAAGAAAACACAGTGCAGAAACTCAAATTCTCCGCCACCATCTCCGTTTCTTATTCTGGATGCAGCAAACCTCATCAGCCCTTTTCACGTCAGCACTTTGCAATAGACATGTTCGGGAAAAAAATACGGATCGTTAAGGAAGGCATTTTATTTTTAACCGTAAGTTTCCTTAGTTCAGATGACTGAACGAAAACTGTAATTCTGCCTCAACTGCGCACTCCATTGCCGTGGCATTCCAAAAAGCAGCAAAATCTTGTGTGCTTCTCAGCAAAAGCCTGATTTGTGATCATCCGCGCGAGCCTCTTTACTAGATGGAGTCCCAGACTGTCTACCTCGTTATAACCAGTTTATAAGGGGCTGGTTAAAGTCTGTCGTGTGGGGCTCCGCCTTGAAGCAGCAGTTTGTTGCAGCTACGCCTGTGTAAGCAGTATACACTGGATGCCACTTAATGGGGTAATTCCTCATCTGTTCTTTAAAGGGCAAGGAAAAAGCTGGAAGCACGTATGTGAGCTCTGCAATCTGGAGAGAATGTGCAAAGCTGATATGGGTTGCGCTGGAGGAAAAATATATATACGCAGCCCCCATTTTGCCAGAATAGACGACAGTTACAACTCAAAGGAGATTACGGTCTCTGCTTGCCTTCATTAAGTGTGTACGTGATCAAAGACGCTGGTTCCGGATCTTGTTAGGAACTGACTGTTCCTTCGCTGTTGTCGTTTTTTAATAAATAAAAGACCGCCTGCTTCGAAGCCGATGCAGTCTACCTGGCACTTTGAAAGAGGTAGCATCTAGAACTTCGTTTGACTTCATTACTACTGCAAGTTAACATGTCATCTATATCTCGGTTCGCGCATCGCATCTTTCAGCGCCAGCCAATTTCTTTTTGCGGCAGCCTGTTTCTGTTTAAACCACTCCATGAGCTGAGTCATCAGCGTACTCCTTTATTAATTCATTTTCTTTTTCTCTTTTTTCAAGCAGAGTGGCAGAGCTGTGAGTAAAAAAATGCAGCGAGTTTAGCTAAGTTGGCCAAATGCGAATTATGCGCATTGGCACGTCACGTTTCATTTTGCTTTCGATTCGAGGCTCGGATTTGTCAGACGTCAGGTAAAGATCAGCGAAATTGGTGAGTGGCAACCTCAGTCGTAGCAAGCTATAACATTTTGAAGCCATTTAACTTTACCACCATGAAAGGGCAATGCGAAAGCACTGTGTTTGGATCCATTGCGCACGGATGGAAGCTGATGAAGATGATGGCATGCAGTACAGAGTGCGAGAGAATGTCACACACACGAGGTAACTGGCTGCGACGATAGAGCAGCATAATTAATAAGAAGAACAATTAGCAGAGGTTTAGCATTAGTCGGAATGAAATTTAATTCTGTAGTTCGCAGTACCATCGCCAATGGCGTCCATGGCTGGCTCTGAGTTGAGGCGGGGTTGCTCCTCGTATTTGCACCCATCAATTGACATCGTGGCTGTCTCCATCGCTCAATGGCACGACGTGCCATCACCCACGTGAATAATCACAAGCTCAGCTCCGAGTTTAAAAGGTCAAAGGATCAAGGTCTTGGCCTTGTCGCGTGACACCAAGGTGACCCATAAGGTTACATTGAAGGGCTTAACTTTGGTGTGACTTCTAGCCATGCATGAACTCCTCTAGAAGAAGAAAAATGGTGGCTTAGCTCTGCTATGCCTGGATATACGTAGCGAAAAGTAGTGACTACCTCGGGATCAGAAGTTTATTTATCCAGTCTTCAGCGCCGTTCGCCAGCAGCTAAACTCTCCTTGGCTTCCATGTCGAGCGAGTCTAAGTTCACCGGCGTTCTATAATTCGTTTACAGGAGAAAGTCGCTGAAGGCAAGAAACACCGCCCGGCGGCGTTGGAGCGCACTCGTTCCCGCTTGGTTATCATAGCTGACGGCAGATGGATGACATCCCATCCTTGGCGTCATCCTAATTGAGTGAATTAACTATTTTAGTGATTGGTACTTTATAATTGCTCACCAATCGCAGTATCTGTCACTCGCGGAATCCCGCTATCATCCCCACGGTAGACGAGCGGAATTATGAAGACCGTTTCACGACCCGGGGCGTGGCACGGAGGCACTGTGCACGGTGGTAAAGCGCTCGGCTGGGGATCCAAGGAATGGAGATTCCTTTCCCGGATGGAGACTTATTTTTTTCTTGGTGAGGAGTCACAAACCTCTTAAGCGTTGCTAAGCAACACCGACAGAGCTTGGCGAGGGGGCTGCGCAGCTGGCCTTGGCTGTGGCGTCTCTCGGTCGCGGCATACGGCATGCGCGAAGCTCGGCTCCGACCCTCGAAGTGAAGCTTTTCGCTTCAAAACAAGAAGCTTTTATTCGGGCATATAAACAGTACATCAGTGAACCTCCTGTCGGGACCTCCTGTCGGTAGATTTACGAATAATAATGCGAACGAAAAACAACAGCAGGGAACAGTGAGAGGAGAGAAAAAATCCCTATATCTGAACAGAAATAAGGTAAGCAGAGCCATTATAAGAACGTTGTAAATTATCAGCAGCAAATTCAGGAACGGCCATAAAATACGAGTTAAGCCCGGGTTCGATCCCGACCCCGGCGGCTGCATTTCGATGGAGGCGGAACGAAGGGGCGTCCGTGTGCAGGGCAATGTCAGCGCCCGTTAAGGATCCCCAGGTGGTCACAATCCGTGGCCCTCCACTACGGCTCCTCTTTCTCTCTTTCCACTTTCACTCCCACCTTCCTCCATTGCCTTAAGGCGCGGTTGCACGTTAAAGATCCCCAGGTGGTCGAAATTACTCCGTAGCCCTCCACTACGGCTCCTCTTTCCCTCTTTCCCCTTTCACTCCCATCTTCCTTCCTTCCCTTACGGCGCGGTTGCGGTGTCCACAGAAAACAAGTGAGACAGCTACCGCGCCTTTCCCTTCCTATAAACAAATAAATAAATCAGTTCAGGCATCCACATAAACAAGTGTGACAGATATTGCGCCTTTCTCTTCCTGTGAATCAATCATTATTGTTAAGTTCACGCTTACAGATACGCAAAGATATTGAACGTTTAATGTCAGTAGGAAGCGCGTTCCAAACTAATATGCAGAAGAAAGACTGGTTTGTTTTCCATAATTAGTGCACGCTATTAGGAGTAAGTAGTTGTTATTGGTGGCAAAACTTGTTAAATTCCTGTTAATTAGTTGGTAAGTGTCAAATAAATTGGTTGGTAGGAGATCGTTGGCACCTTTGTACAGAACGATTAAAGGTTTGAATTTCACCAGGGAGTGAATTGGAAATAACGATCATGAAGAAGTGGAAAGACACTACTTCGATGTGGCTTAAATATCATGATATGAATGGCTTGATTTTGTAAATGTTGTAACAAGGTTAGGTGACTTTCATATGTGTTCCCCGTGAAGAGATGCAATATGAAATGTGGCTATGAATGAAAGAAAAATAGAGGCAACGCAATGTTTCACGAGAGAGATAGTGCTTCGCTTTTAGATGTATACGGATGCAATATGCGCATTTTTGTTTCAAGCGCGCGATATTTTTAGTGAACTTCAAATAATCACTCCAAGAAATGTGCATTGGTTAAATGCTTTTATTGGAGAAGTGGAAATCTTAATTGCAGGAACTTGTGGAACAGCCCGATGATCAGAAGTAAAGACACTATAAGTTATCTTCGTCGTATTCATAGGCAGATACGTTGACACCAGAGAAGAATATTACTGAGTTTCATAGTTAACAAATGACTGTCTGCGTAAAGGAAGCCATGTGAATAAGTGAGGCAGTCGGATAAGTCATTGTTGTAAACCAAAAATAACAGTGGTCCAAGTATACATTCTTGACAGACACCTGTATCTATAGTCAAAATGTCTGATAGCACGTTAGAGATACTGACAGCATGTTGTCTTTCAGCTAAGTAGCTTTCAATAAGGGTTAATGCGGACCTGCAATGCCCATTCCTTCCAGTTTAGCAAGTAAGATAAGATGCATAATTGAGTCAAATGTGTTCGATAAATCAACAAGTAGTCCACCAGCAAAGCTACTCTTATGAATAGCGGCCTTAATTTTATCAATAAATGATAGTAGGGCAAGGCTAGTAGAAAACCCTAGTCGAAATCCAAATTGATGTGGGGTAGGAGGTTAAAAGCCGAAAAATACTTTGACAGGTGTGATTCAAAGCGCGTCTCAGTTATCGTGCTAAAGAACGGTAGTATGGATATGAGATGATCAGTGGAGGTCAAATTTAGTGCCACGCGAAGCTCGGCTCCACCTACGACGTAGTGAATCTTTCGTTTCAAAATGCGGCGATAGTATAGTGCTCTCGCGCAGTGGCTAAGGAAGCGGATCTGCTCGCGTCGCCGTGGAATTGAAACCCTTGCTTTGACCTTGCTTGAATGTGAAATGTGACCTTCAATGTGACCTGAATGTGACCTTCATTGTGACCTTCAATGTGACCTTCAATGTGACCTGAAATGTGACCTGCTGAATGTGACCTTCACTTGCTCGGCGCAGTTGCGGACATATTTATTTTATTTCACTCGATTTCAGAACCCTTCCACACCTCTCCGGCAGTGCTCCTCAACACTAGCTGCGCAACTGGCGGTGACCCCACACACCCACACATACTTAGGTGGTTTAGGGGATCACTGCTGCATCTAATAATAGCAGACTAAAAATTGTCCTGAGGTTTTCATTATTACTCATGATGCCTGTTTACGTACTTTCAGCTTGCAAATTGCCAACGCTTTCGAAGAACGGCCCAGCAACGAGAAGTTCAGTGGAGTATTCATTAAGAAAAAGCTGTTACGTTCTCAGCGCCGCCGGGGTGGCCCAGTGGTAGACTACTATGTCCAAGGATGCGGGATCGAATCCCGGCCTGGGCGGCCGCTTTTAGCTAGTGGCGAACAGCAATGCGTCTGTATGCTGTGTGATGTCAGTGCACGTTAAATAACCCCAGGTGGTCGAAATTTCCGGAGTCTTCCACTACGGCGTCTCATAGCTGGAGTCGCTTTGGGACGTTAAACCCCACAAACCAACCAACCAGTTGCGTTCTCAAACAAGCGCTGGTGCCGTGATTGCAATCAGTTCAGTTCAGTCGTTCAGTCGTGTCCGACTCTTCGTGACCCTTCGTGATTGCAATAGCCCATGTCAGTTAGTCTCACATTAGCTTCCTGGGAAAAGCCGTTATCACTTCTCCCCCACCCCCTTCCCACCTTCTGTGCCTGCGGGAATAATGGAAGGCAGAACAGCCACAGCGGCGGTGTCAGGAGACAATGCGCACCCTGCCAGGTTGGCTGCCCAGAATTTGTTTATCTCGCCTTAGCGCTGTACATGGGGCGTTTAAACTAAGACTTCGTTCCTCTATCTACTGTGCCTTCATGCTCGAGGGCGAGTTGGTTCCACATTCTTGCAAAAAGGCGCCAAAAAATACACGGCAGACAGAAAAGACAACACGCTACACACACGTAGACACACTAACAGCAGATGGTTAATTTCTTTTCGCACAGAATAACCACATGCTGGCAAGTGATAAGCACGCAGAAACTGACTCATCATGCGCAGCATGCAGAACACGATGAATGCAAATTGTTCCCGTTCTACGCGCCCCACCCAGGGTATGCTCGCTTATTTGCCGATAAATGCACTAAGTGATCGCTTGCGAAAAACGAAAAATGGTAGGGGTAACATTAAGAGATAGAAAGCGTGCAGAGTGGGTCAGAGAAATAACTCAAGTTACCGACATTCTAGTGGAAATTAAGAAGAAGAAATGGACATGGGCAGGACATGTAGTGCGAAGAGAGGATAACCGATGGTCGCTGAGGGTAACAAACTGGATTCCAAGGGAAGGAAAGCGTAGCAGGGGGCGGCAGAAAGTTAGGTGGGCGGATGAGATTAAGAAGTTCGCAGGGGTCAAATGGATGCAGCTAGCACAGAACCGGGTTAAGGGGAGAAATATGGGAGAGGCCTTCGCCCTGCAGTGGGTATAATCAGGCTGATGATGATGATGATGATGATCGCTTGCACCAGACTCACCATATTTCTTGATTTCTAACGCCTCTAATATTTCCGCTGTAATTTGAATATCAATCCTGCTAAAGGCACGTGTCCTGTCAAAGTCTGGTGGGCATGGTAGTGGTTATTTATTGTATATACAAAAGGAAAGAAAAATGTTTGCCAGCCCCCGTATCTGCTATCTGATTTCTGAAGCACCTGAACTGGGGAGGTGGAAATAAAGGGATAGCGAGGAAAAGGTAGAGGAAATCAAAGAGGTGAGCGATAGGGAGAAAGAAAAGGGTAGGTAAAAATAAAAGAAATATAAAGTCTGGTGCGCAATTGTGGGCATTAAAATTGTTCCTTATGTTGCCCGAAAGCTGTTTTAAATCTTGTATATGAGCTCATACAATCTTAAACATTCGGCCTGTTTGTCCTATGTATTGAGTGCCACAAAGGAAAGGAACAGAATTATTACACCACTTTCTTTATGCAGTTGACATGCTTTTGGGCATGATTCCACACACCTGTTTATTATGTTGGCGTCCTGCGTTCACCTTTGCACACATCACCCCTAGGCGTTTTGGGGCAGGAAACAACACCCGAACGCCAGCTCGTTTGCCCATTTTTTGTTTCTGACTGAGTTATGGCGTGAATATATGGAATGCCAGCGAGCCTTGTATGAGAATGCCTGCTTGACCTTCTTAACCTTGTCAAGAATATTTAGTATTTCTTTTACCATTTTTTCTGCCACTGAAATAACGTGGTGAGAATAACATGCCTCATAGAGGTGGCTGACCTGATTAAAGCTGCTTTCTGTTCGCTGCACACGTGACTTCTTAAGTGCGTTTATTAGATGTAATTGAATGAGGCTGACTTAAAGGAAAGAGTGGGCTTGCTCGCTATTGGCTTGAACCCCCAGCAAACCCGATACGATATGAAATTCATTTTCAAATCCAAAAACATTAAACAATTCTAGACCGGAAGTTCATGAGTCAGAACTAATGGATGCATGTCTCCTTGCAACACTGACAACATCAACTAGGTTTGCATTTCCGTTTTGTCTCTATTAAAATTGCTAAACAAAATTGTCAATGTGCGAAAAAAAAATAAACCATTTTTTTTAGTGCACTTATGTGTCGGTTTCGTGTCCTCTTCTCCGTCTTCCAAGTATTTTTGGCGGCTTTTTAGAAGGCTGTTAAAGGATTTCAATGCGAAAATCGCTTCGAGGTCTGGCAGAAGCTGGCCAAACTTAGAACGATCGACTCAGTGCGACCCACCCAGCTTTAGCGTGTCGTATCCGAGCCTCCTAATTAACCTACGCATATCTCTCTGGCATCGTTTTTAACGGACATTTAAAGCGCCTTGCTGTGTTGGGTGCGACAGCCCTCGCATTTCTACATGTACATACTTGCACCTCTTTCAGCCCCAAGCCTCCAAATCTAAGTCTTTCTATACCCAAACGACTTCAGCGGGTAATTGTTAGCATTCCGATGTATAGTGATGTCGCGTTGCTAGGCCACTGCAAGGGTAATAAAAACACAGCTTAAAAAAGTGGCTAAAATAAGTGGCTTAATTTCCGACGCCTGTAGTGTCGCTGCATATCGGCTTAGCTTCTTTACACTATATTCTAGGCACTATATTTACACGAAGTCGAGACGTCACAGCTCCGATCCGAAGTGAGTGCGCTTTTATCGCTTTGAAATGAGCACAATGGGCTGGCAGCTTCTAAAATGAAAGCTTCAGACGCACTAGCATTTCAGGCGCTCCGAATGAATACAGGCTGTCAAGCTTCAGTAAGAAACATATTTTCTAACCCAAATCCCATTACAACACGACTCATTCAAATTGCTTCAAACATGTCCCGCGAACGAACCGTGCAACCAACACTTCGCAAATGCATTTGTCACCTTCCGTTTTTAGGAAAAATGCATAGTTGAAAAACATGAGCGCAAAAGAGGGCGAGAAAAGGCTTTCTTTTTTCTTTACAGTCGGAGTCAATTTGCGGCACCGTTTACCGTCGCATCGATCGATACAAGCCCGTCATTTGCCACGCTGGCCGTTACTCACTCCTCGGTTTCTTGTGCTTAATTGAAAGGACACAGCCATTTGGATTCACGCGACAGCTTTTGAGGCTGCACTCTTCAGAGAATCCAGCGTTGGCGCTGTCGGCGTCGTAGAAGTTGACGTTGGGAGCGAACAGTCGAAACCTTCCGGAACATTTATGTCCTGAGCTAGGTGCGCCGAGTGGCTGCAGGGGAAGAACTCTATACTCTCGCTTCACCGAACATCAGTGAGGCATTAAAAGATTGCAACTGCTTTGTTGTTATTGTGGTTGTTGTGGCTATAGGGAGAAGAAAAAGAAAATGCACGGGCCTGCTACTGGTAGCTGAGACACCTCCGCTGCCTTATTATTATTATTATTAATTGTTTCACAGGAAGGGAAAGGCGCAGTATCTGTCACACGCTCTGTGGTCACCTGAACCTAGCCGTAAGGAAAGAGCTAAGAAGGTGGGAGTGAAAGTGGAAAGAGAGAGGGGAGCCGTAGTGGAGGGCTACGGAGTAATTTCGACCACCTGGGGATCTT
>JAJIZL010075792.1:0-10155 GCA_023969395.1 Amblyomma maculatum | reverse complement strand
ACACACACACACGCACACGCACACGCACACGCACACACACACACGCACGCACATACGCACACACACACACACAGAGAAAGATCTTACGGTTATTTGTTTGTTTTTTTTGCGCGCCGTGTCGCCGAGACACTACTTTATCATTTTCTTTGCCGTGCAAGAATCGCCGAGATTTATCTCGAATGGTTCCAGTAATTCGTGTCTTTTCTACGATTTTTCACGTTATGCTAGCCACCTTTTGCTTGTTTTGCGATGCGTCTTCACCGAATTTAAATAGAGCGCTCACGAGTGCAACGGCCATTCGTAGTTCGACGACCAGCGATAACGTTTTCCGCCATCGCCGTCGCCGAATTGCTTAGTTATTTTGCGGGCTCAAGCGACACCACCGAGATTTTAACAAGGCCTTTGCATCACCTTCTCTCCCATTAGCGAACGTCATTACAAGCGGATGAGCGATAAAGGATCAGCCACTGAATCTGCGCGTACAGGCTTGGGTAAAAGGGCGAGATGACATCATGTGGCTCGACACCGATTCGCGCTCGCACCTTCATTTGCTCGTACTTTATCGCCATCCGCATGTCGTGACGTAGGCTGCTGGAGTGCGCAGGCCTTGTTAAAATCTCGGTGGTGTCGGCTCAAGTCAGCCAAATAAACCGTTTATTTCAATTCTATTACACCTGTCGGTTCTTTTGTGCCCATACCATTATCTCCACCACGTGCCAATAGGATATCGGCTACTGCATGATAGAACTATTTTATGGTAGCGAAAGTCCTATAGACGCCTGCTTGACGAGTGAGTGAGGACTGAGTTAATTGGCGCCGGCATGCGAGATGTGATGCCAGGAAATTACATCCCCTTAACAAACCACGTGACTTCTCAGTAACGGACATTTGGCGGGGAATTTAACTCTTTTTAGGAGGGTCGAAATACAATGCCGACGATGACGACGAAAAAGCGATGCTCGGATAAGGCGGCGAAATTCGAACTGTAACTCTTTAACCAACTTGACATGAATTTCGCCTACCAAATTTTATGTCGCCTGAAAGGTACGGCGTCATCAACCGCCTCATCATAGTATCATTCTGTCGCCATCTCATTTGGCCTTGTCTTTCGTGGCGCGTTATGTAAACGCATTCTGTAGCTTAATTCTACAGGTGCCTATCTGATTATAAAAGGTCCCCCCCCCATTCAATTCGGCAAGCACATCAATTTGAATCACTTGCCTTAAAATATTTACCTTACGGCACAAATTAGTGAAAATGTTACGCCAGAAGCCGGGCTCTTTTAACTCACGATTAAATGCGTATATGCGTCACGACAATGAAAATGTGTACTGTGGAAAGGCAACTATCATTCGTCTGTCATGGTCTTCATCTTATCTTTGTGAGAACAAAAAGACCTAAGTGTAGCGTGTACAAACGAGACGCAGCGACATTATAAAGCGACCAGACACTTGCGAACAAGCGAAGTATAATGTCAAAGAAATGCGAACGGGACAACTTTAACGCTAGAGGTATAAAATATAGTGACGTAGCTATAAGAGCTTTGGTATAAAACATCACCTCATTTGATACCCGCTAAAACACATTCAGCTCACGATTGGGCGTTAATATAACGTAGCAAGCAAAACATGGAGCAAAGAGAGAAGGAGAAAGAAAAGCTTTGCGGGATGCGTTTGCGGCCGTCTGCCACGGACATGGACTGCGAATTTGTTCGGACATGCCTTATTACTGTGGCATGTGTTATCGTCCATTCCCTATGGCTTTCCGTGTGTGTGTGGGGTCGAGCACTTTAGGGCGCTTCCTGTTGCCCCTTTCTTCCCCCCCTCCTCCCCCCGCAATGGAAGATGTGTCGGCGCGTAGAAGGAGCGTAGTGTGAGTGTGCTGCGCGAGCTCATGAATGAGGGAGATAAGAATGACAATTGAGTCGGTGCAGGCCAGTGAGTGTGCATGCCTCCTTAGTGCCATCCTGTACTGTTACAAGAATACAACAAATGATAGGCGGAAAATGGACAACCTTGGCGAAGAGAAAATTTACCGGAATAGGTTTGGGTTCTCCTTTATATCTCTAGATAGACTTATTACCCGGCGTAAAGTATCAGCAATATCTGCATAATGAAATACCGCGTAGGAGATCTCATGACGGACTTTATCAAACACCTTCGCAAGGCCAATCTGAATGGCAGCTAATTGACCAGCCTGGTCTGACAAGGCCTCACGTACCGAACGTGCCATATCTTTACACATTATATTGTTTTCACTGATGCCACATACCTGGTGAGATCCGTCTAGGTTAGTTATTACAACCTGCATACGGCTATAAAGACCCGCAGCGAAAAGTTTTCAATCTACAATACATAGCCGAATCGGACGATACTGTTCATCAGTATTGAACTAATGAGTGCCTGCTCTTTTTGTAAAAATATACTATGCCTGAAATATAAAGTGGAAAGCAGACTAGCAGCATCATAAGATGTCTAGAAAACGTTCAGAAAAACAGATGCAAAGCGAGGTAAGAATTTCTCGCCGAACTCAATAGTTATACCAACCGCGCCTGAAGATTAGAGAACCTGCAGTTCGGAAATAATAATAATAATTGGTGCAGAGGAAGGGAAAGGAGAAATATCTGCCACAATTGTTTGTGCCGACACCTGAACCGCGCCGTAAGGGAAGAGAGGAAGGTGACAGTGAAAGTGGAAAGAGAGAAAGAGGAGTCGTAGTGGAGGACTGCGGAGTAACTTTTTCCACCTGGGTATCTTCAACGTGCACTGATATCCTACAGCACATGGACGCCTCTGCGTTTCGCATCCATCAAAACGCAGCCGCCGGAGGTCGCATTCGAACTAGGGTACTCTGGCAAAAAAATCGGGCATCTCGTCCCCACAAAGATTGTGGACCAGCTCAATGTATATATGCATGGCCGTCGACTGTAATGCCTATCTCAGAAATATGGTGGGCTTATTGTTACTGTAGTAATTTGAAATTTCCGCTTGCTACCTTTGCCATCTCGCTTGTTATAAATATCGCAAACAATTTAGAGTTTTAATCAGAGTATCTCGCAGCTTTCCTGGCTAATTGTTCGTTAAAAGCGATATGATGTCGTTTGAAAGAACAGCTTCAACCTTGATGCACAAGTATTGTCGATATTATGAGAAGCGCTTCAGGTTACACATAGAAAGGCATTCATGAAAACTAGATAGCCTTTTTGTTTTGTAGATTTTAATTCATGTGGCTCGATTTTGATACATATATCAAACGAGGGTAATCCCGCTGCGCGCGTTACGAGAGCAGGAGAAGTGAAACCGGAAAAACATTTGGGATCGAGTTAACCATGGTTGAACAAAACGACCTATAGTTCGCTTTTGCATGGCTTTGCGCTGTGTTGCCTTTTGTTGTTGGAATCGGCAAGTCGTGCTTTTTCTTACTCACCATGATTAACGCCTTTAAGCTTAAGCGTTTTAAAAGGACAATTATCAGGGCACTGAATTTACCAACATTATTGGAATAATATTATTTGCTATTGCCCGACCTGATTGAAACTCAAGACCTCTTCTTTTGACTAACATTTTACATGCTGTACTTAGGACTGTATGCCTGAAAAATGAGTTGTATTATATGTTTGTTTTGTTCCATTACAATTTTCTTAGCGCTGTAAAGAGTAAATGAACGTACAGTTGGATTACTATAAAAAGGGGGCTTGAACACAACCAAGTGATCTTGTTTCAGTTTTATTTGATCTCCTCCATTGTTTTGAGGGAAACTAACTCATTCTGAATTTCAACCATGCTTGACATGAGGATAAGGTAAAATTCAGTTTACCCGGACATGTAGGGTAAAATTCAATTTTTAATGACAGTTAACAAATTCAGGTGAATAAATAATACACGCAGGTATTGTACTGCGCTCGCACTTTATATAAGCTATCCAACGATATATGATCCTCTAGTGCACATTTCAGTTTTTATTAACAAAACTTACAGTTACTCCTTTCGATAGCACTCAACATAAGCTATCAATCGATATATATGCTGAGGCTGCTTAGTAAACATCACGTTTGATGACACTTGACTAATTACATATCCTATTAACGACAGTAATATATAATAATATCATTATTCCTCAACATTAGCTATGAGTGACATATAATATCTGCTTTGTTATTAAATTCGGCAAATACTACAAAACGACACAACACGTGTGCAATGACTTGACGCGAAGGTGTGAATTTGATGATGCGGTGACGGTCAATCGGACGTGGTATATCCGAGCTGCACTTGCCTTGAGTAGACCTATCCCTCTCTGTCAGCCAACCAATTGAATTCCAGTAGCCTCAAAGCTATGGGAAAAATGTAATAAAATATTTCTTAATTTTGTCATTTCAGGGCTGACACCTGTGGAACAAGGAAAGAACTGCCAGATGATCTCAAACCCTGCCATAAGAGCATCGTAAGAACTTTTGCTCGTCTAGAGCTATACACTAGAATAGCATAAAAACAAGCCGAACTCTCAGAATCAAGAATTTCGTCTCATTGATCACTGCCCTATTCATAATATTCAGCTTTGTGCATAGTCTATATATTTTCTATAAAATATTCAATTAATACTCTTGTTTGGGCGAGTTGGTTGATCTTTGAAAGGTTACCTATACTTGCGCGAAGAAGACAGTACTGTTCTGTACAGGAAGCGGGAGTCATGTGAGAAAGCGCATGGAAAAAGATATGTCAGTTGCGCCACCAATGTAGTGTACGCATTCCTCTAACTTGTGGTTGTGTATACATTGGACAAACGGGAAAATGTGTCAACGACAGACTGCGGAAGAGTGCAAATCAGTGAAAGATGCTGCCTGCCAGAACATGTCGCGACTCATAAATGCAAGGCTTCGTTCAGCAGTACCTCGATCCTGGCACATGCAAAAACTAAACTTAGTAGAGAAATAATAGAAGCCTTTCATATTACTAACACTGGTGACAAATGCATTAGCACTGCTTCTGTCGTACTGCTGGACAAAGATAACATTCTTAGATGGACACGTGTGAATTCTTTTTCTTGTTTGCCTCACCTTAGTTTTGGTGGGTTGTTCACCTAGTCTACGTTTGCTGTTTAGTTAGATTAGCTTTTTCCCACCGTGTTTGCCTTGTTCTGGCCTTTCGGCATCTAGTTATTTCTTACTTTTTGACACTGATATTGCTACAATGAGGAAATTTTACACATTGTCCGTTTTTTTATTTTTTGCTTGTATTTTGTTTTCTATTTTTTGTATTTTCTTCTTCTTTTTCTTTTTTCTTTTTTTTTTCTTCTTTCTTTTTCCTTTTCTGTTTTTTATTTCCTTGACACTGCTTTTGCTAAGAAATGTTATATGTTCATCGTTCACTTCATGCTTCATCTTCCCTTTTATCCGTGTCGTGGCCTTTTCTTGTATTTGATTACTGTATATAGAAGGATATCAGTTTTACACGTTTGCTATCTGGCGGAACACTTGGCGGCGGGACGCTACATGGGCAGTGCGTTCATTTTTCTTGTGTTTGCACAGCGCTGGTATAAGTGTATCGGCCTTTTCAAAAATTAAACCAGTTGTAAGTTGCGCTCCGTACATGTCGTATGTGTGCCTTTTTTGTGTCCCGTCTTCTTTGCGCAAGTATACGTAACCTTTCAAATATAAAATATTGTTGAGGTAAGTGAGTTCAAAGTTTTCCTAAGGTAGGTGATAAGCTCAAACACTAGACGAATCATGAAGAATAAAAAACACGACAGACGCTACACTAGAAACTGCTTTATTCTTCCGGGAAACAACACATATATCACCCCAGGCCTTCTTTTGCAAGCAAATAAGAAAAATACATGTCATCAGGCCCACGTTAACCACGTCGCGAGAAGAGGAATGTATACTAGGCTTCGTGCGGAGAAATGGGACTTTAAAAAAGGAATTTCCATTATACTCACATGGTATTAGGTACTTGCCAGTAGAGAATGAGGATGGGGTGCCATTTGACCTTATTGTGCTAATGGCCCTCCACTGTATTTGGCGCTCGAGAATGGCAGGATATATACCACTGCGATCCTGACGCACGGCCAGCACGGATCTATTTTCGGGAAGGCATTAATAGATATATTGAAATTCAGAAACTTGCTTCTGAAGCTCCCGAGTGGCTCGGAAGATTGGAGCCGTTAGTGACCCTAAGAGAATTTTAGCATGACTTTGCCACAACCCACCTGACTGATTGTTGTATTAATGAATGCTCATTGTGCCCTATAAGTGGTTTTGTGTATTGTGCCGAAGTTAGGCAATAAAGAAAAAAAAATTATCGATAAGGCTGTTTTCAGCTTCTTTCATAAGATGGGCTTCAAGTGCAAACTGTGCGTCTACATTTTTGCTTCGTCCAAAAATCGACATCTTATCAAAATCACAGTGCACTCTTACAAGAAAGTGTGACAATAGATAAACACATTTATCATCTTTGTTCTTAACATTTAGCTCAGGCTCCCTGAGTATTTATGCATATAGTACATATAGTATATGCATATAGTCCAAGTACCTGCCGCACCTCAAGGGCATTATTTCAGTTGGGGACAGCTGAAGGGAAACATGAACTTTAAGTGAACATAAGACAAAAACTTAAAAGAGCTAAGCACTGTTGACGAAAGGAAGAAAATAACAAAATACGTAACGTCGATAATTCATCTCGATGGCAAACATTCTTCACGGCGCCGTAGTGCGAAGTTTAGAAAACAGTAAATGGAAAAGATGCACTATTGCATGAAGCTCAATGCATGCCAAACAATATGAAACATACGGGGTTGATATGAATGAATATTCTACAGACTATGTGACAATGAAGATTGAAACTCTGAAAACCTTTTACATTCGTCAATGCTCTTGGAAAGCTCTTGGATTTCATTGTGCTGAAGCATGCAGAAAAAAAACAGAATTATGGTAGACGTCTGTCCGACTGTGCATTACTGGAACTTTCACCTAGTTATCACATTGGTTAGAAATGAAGTGGAGAGGGAAAATGTGCAAGTTTTTGTTTCTGCCTGTGAGACCAGAGTAAATTCGAAAAAATGTTATAATTTTGCATTTAATCGGCGGTGTGCTAGTGTTCTCCAATCAAGGCTCGCTTCAGCTAATGTAATACTGCTACAGAAGTTATAATTACCAGAAAGAAACCTTGCAGCGTGCAAACCTTTCCATAAGATTAGAGCTTTGAAGGTCCCATATCCCATTTGGGTATTCGACTACCGGATGAACATTTCTTACGTAAAGTGGATCTTTTACGTTCTTGGAGGCTTTACAAAAATTAAGCCTAACCAGGTTTATCATACAAAATGACTTTGAGGTTAAGGATTCAACATGTCTGTTTCATCTGAAAAATCGACCCGACATATTTGTAATGTTAGACCATTTCATGAAGTAGTCTGTCCAAATTATAAATGATGTCACATGAAGGCGTTTACGCGTGAATGACGCAAGTTGACATTTAGCAATGTTGAAAGAAGTGTCCCACTCAGTCCACCAAGCATTAATTTTTGCGAAAATCATTCTGCAAGCCGCTAATATCACGATCGTTTTCTGCAGTCAAGTAAATGGTATATTCATCCGCATAAAACCTCACATTGCCTTCTAGATTTTGGACAGTGTCATATATAAAGGCTAAAAATAACAAAGACCTAAAACAGACCATTGGGGCATGCAAGAGGTTAGAGTAACATGTGTTGGTATAGGTCCGTGTATTAAATCATGCTTTTATTCACCGAAACGAGTAGTTTATAATCCAGTCCCCTATTGTAAGGTGTACACTGAGACAAGATAATTAGTTTAACTGGAATGCATGCGGAACGGTGTCAAAAGCTTTCTGGAAATCCAAAAATGTGCAGTCTACCTGAAATACAAAGTCAAAGAAGTAAAAGAGATCGTGGGAGAACTCTACCAAATGAGTCGTATGTGACAAGTCAGGCCTGAATCCATGTTGAGCATTCGCAAAGAAATTATCGTTTTGGAGGTGATTCATCATAGTACTGTATATAATGTATTCGACAGTCTTGCAGCCCACGCAAGTTAGAGAAATAGGCCAGTAATTTTCTAGCACATTCCTGGTATCATTTTTCTGAACAGGAAGGAAGTCAGCTACCTTCCACTCTAACGGTAATGAGATGGTATTTAATGATTTAATAAATAGAGGTACTGAAATGCGCAATTCAGTGTGAAGAGGATATTTATACCTGCGGCGGAATGCCATCAGGAACGCCAGCCGGTTTGTTGTTCAGATCGGAAAGTAGCTTGAGAACATTGTTATATGAAACAGTAAACACAGGGATATCCTCGAAGACCATTTCTTATGTTTCAGGCAAATCACCTGTGTATGGCTCAGAAAAAACGCATTTAAGGAAGGAATTCTGACAGAAAGCCTTCTCATAGTGATCAAGCACTATTGTCGGGCTAACTAATATAAAAGGATAGCGGTGGCCTTTTTTCCTTTGATCACAACAAATTTCAAATATTCTTTAGCGTTAGCCCTCAACTTTGCGTGAAATGATGAAATCTAAGTTTGTTTATGTACTTGCTTAATATTGTAGGTCATGTAACGCATTTCCTGGAAAATACTCATTGGAAGTCTTTAAATATGAAGCATATAGGCAGCCTTTCTTGTAATGAAATAATTGTTAATTATTAAGCACAACTGCCCCCAATTGTGTTGCTGTCATACCCGTAAACAATATAACCCCACTGAAATACTTCGGTATTGGCGACGGATTCATGAAGCCAGGATACAGTTCAAAATCCCTATGTGCGGTTGGACAGCGGAAATAAAAGCAGCTTCAACAGTAAACTAACAAAATATTAAATGGAAGGTAACAAGAAGTGTTATAATTCGCGCCTATACTCAAGGTATTAGTTTCTGCACAATGCTTGACCTTTAGCAATCTTTTTGATTCGGTTACCTCGTTTTTTCTGTTATCATCCCCAACAATTTTGTTACTCATGTGCAGTTTATTGAAATGTAGATTAATTAGAGGCTTCTAGTTTGAGCCTATTCAAAGCATTTCAGTCCTGCTATCCACAGGCACGCAGTTTTGAGCATGTAGGTGTATGTAGGTAGCAGGACAAAATCCTTTTGAATTGCGTATTCCTTATTTTTTCAGCTTGTATCCGCTCGGTGAACGTTGTTCGTTAACTTTAAAACATCAGAAATTGCCAATAACCGGCCGGTTCTTTCACTCACGAAGCGTTCTCAACCTATGAACGCCTTCAATATCGTCTGTTGAGATAGACTGATCGAGCTCAGCTTTAAAAACGAGATTGAGTTTTTCTCCGAGTCTTTCCGAATTTCATTGTCACAATCACATCTGACAAAAACTGTTAAGCAATTTCTTCGCGTCCTCTTGTTTGCTTCCTCAAGGGACGTTTTAATTTCGAGCATTTTTCGCAAATTTTCCGAGGACCCTTATTTGGCCGAAAGTCGATCATATTGGAGAACAATGTCTGTGTTCTCCAGTTCCTGAAGTGAGAGTGACAGCAGACTGCTTTCTCTCCTCTAAGTGGTGCACGATATCCCTCTTCCCTGTGAAAAGATCTCGGGCAGACAACCGGTGTATTAATTAGCGACTAAGGGAGCCTGCGCTTAGCGTTAGGAACAAAAATGAGAAAGGTGTTCATCTCTTGTCACATTTTGACGTTTGCAGCCCGCCGGGGTGGCGCAGCGATTAGGGCGCTCGAACTACTGTACCCAAGAATGCGGGATCGAATCCCGGCCTCGGCGGCCGCTCTTCGGCGGCGGCGAAAACCAAGGCCGCCATTTGCTGCTAGATGTCATTGCAATTATAAAAAAGAAAACCAGGTGGCCGAAATTTCCCGAGTCCTCAAGTGTGGCGTCGCACATCGAATGAGTCGCTTTGGGACGTTAATCCCTACAAATTACAATGTTGCTTGCAAGTGTGCCCCGCTATTTCATAAGACGTCGATGTTTGGCAGAAGCAAAGCGGAATACGCGTCGCTGGCACTTCAAGAATATTATATTAAGGGAAAGCTGAAAACTAAATTAGCGACACTTCCATTTATCTTACGGAGCCGAGTATAGGTTGCCGTGCCTGCGACGTAGCTAACCTGGTCCAGATGATATATACTCCTCCATTTGGCTCGTACAAATGCTTCCTCATATATAT
>JAJIZL010075755.1:0-23497 GCA_023969395.1 Amblyomma maculatum | reverse complement strand
CACAAAGCACGCTCAGCTGGACGGAACAGCCTGGCAGACGACGCGTCCAGCTGAGCATGCTTTGTGAGCATGCGTTTAGCCTCATCCTGTTTCCAACTTCGCTCCGTCATAGGGCGCTGACGCACAGAAAAGTCGCCGCTCGCGCACGCCAGTTAAAGATTTGGGCGCCTGTACGTGCGCATATGATAGCAGATGCTTACGTATTTAAAAAAAATACAGAGCTTTTGAGAGCGAACTGTAGTGTTCTTTGGCCTCTAAATACCAGAGAACGACCATATTTTTATTTAGCTCTGAAAGAAAGGAATACAATGGAATGGGACATCTACAATGACGGGAAAGGTGCAATCAAAGCAAGAAAATTGCATAAGGCCCGCGACAGTCTACGGCTATGTGGGTAATCCGCAGTTGCATTCATCAAAAGTAACCAGACGAGCTTACGAAGCAGACATCTTTTTTTCGGGAATTGCAGTTTCACCCTAGTTATATTGTCTCCATTTGAAGGCAGAAACATACAAACACAATGGTGTGGCCTCCGGCCCTTTCTCAAGTTTGAGCCAAAAGCTTACATTTGATTGCTTTATCTAAAACACAACCAAAGCGACTAAAAGCACAGCTCTGTTCTCAGGCTAAGATGCAGGCTCTCATTCTACAAGTGACCACAATTTTATCAAATCATTCACAGCGGTCGAATGTGCTTGTAGGCTTAGCATTATTCATAAAAAGCGTGCCACCGTAAGCGGCTGGAAAGATCATCCAGCCTTCAGTAAAATGGAGTGAAGCATTATTAGGGCGAGAGCCTTACTAAGCTCTGCAGGCAACGGAAGTGTCCGCAAAATATGTCTACGGATATGACATCCGTCGTCGAAGTCGGCAGTCATTTTCAAAAGAGTAGTGTGGTAGGTATAAAGGCTAGTGTTCAGTATATTCATGACCATTAGCCATAGGTGAGTCAGTTGAGTAATTGAGTTTCACGTGACAGATCCATGTTACAATGAAAGTATCACGTGACTAAGACATGTGAAATTTAAGTTATATTATTATGTCACTTTACTATGAGAGCATTACGCGGAAAGGTCTGGTGACTGTAACGTTGGCTGCTATTACATGAAGTTACAATGAACTTAGAAATGCCATCTCCTTCATGGGCATAACTGCAGCAGTGTGATTTGAACTAAGCTCACTTTTGTTTTGTCACTTCGATTTCTTAGAACTACTGTGCTCTTTGAGCACACAACCTTTCATCTCAACTGGTCGTTTGTAGCTTAGAGTGTCATATGTTAAGTGGTTACGCGACCGCCACTGTAAATGGACTGCTACAACACCGCATTCAGATTGCGCAAGTATGGGGTTCGAGTCCAACCACTCTAATTTATTTATACTTCATTTTACTTTCCAAAATTTTGTTTTTATTACACTGGAACGTAGGACATACTTTTTTTTTTATAAATTTAGACTTGGATTCAAAATATTTGCCTTTGTAGAGTTTAAACCCTGCAAAGAGTTTTGCATTCCTGATGAAATAAAATTATAACATAAAGTTCGAGTCTCAGTATTCATATACGTTGTATTCATAGATTGGCGCACAAAATATTTTCTAGCGCAAAAATAAGCGCAGTTATACCAAGTTAAGCGTTGTATATGGCTTTTCAATGCAAAGCCGGACGCGTATTGCGAAACTATATCACGTTGGAGCACTCAAGCAGATGACGCTCTGGCGCGTGCTTCATCTGAGTAGCGCGAGCTACGAAAAATAGTGGAATTATTGTCAAAACGAATATGAGCGCAAATATAGGGCACTGTCGCTTCGTTTCTGTGGCACAGTGGATTACCACTACTCGTCTCAGCTCTGATGCCACTGAAGCATCTGTTCTAATCCTGTGTTGCATTTGTTTTCTGAATATTTTTTTCAATTCACAACGTTACAATGAGCTACCATGAACTTTCCTGCTGTGTGTTCTCGTTTATGTGGGAATGTGTGATGTTCTTCGTTCTTAATAGCAGAAAAATCAGCCGGGAACAGAGCTACGAGGTGAAGATATGCCATCGGTTACACTGAGATATTACCTTCACCATAATCATTTCCTGCCTTCAGTGAGTGTGTTGCATCAAGAGACATTTTTCAGCAACAATCGGTATGGCAATGGTTACACGAAACAATTACCTTCACCACAATCATTTCCTGCCTTCAGTGAGTTTATGTTACCTTTAGGTTGCGTTCACAGACACCTTTCTGCAAGAATCGCCGTTTACAGTGAGTGTATGCTACCTTTAGGTTACATTCAGAAACACCCATCAGCAATAATCGCCATTTAACTCGCTCAGAGCGTCGTCTGCTCCAGCGGTTCTACGGGATATGGTGGGGCAATAAACTTGAACACCTAAGAACACCACCCTGGAGCACAATAGAAACGCATTCGTTCAGTATAACCATGTTTGTTTCAAGCACAACAATAAAACTCCTCTGAGCACTAGAAATTAGAAATTTATTCTATACTATAGGAAAATAGTTTTTATACTTGCGCCTTCAAAGCCTTTGGCAATATTGTGCAAACGAAAAAGAAACCAACGATTCACCATTAATACAAAGATTACGGTGGATTTATTTTTGCCTTATTTGGTGCATCTACTATGGAAAACAGTGATATTAGGAAAACAAGGCATACGCACAATGCACAAAATTGATATACTGAGTAACACCACATGGTTCGACGTGTTTAAAAGAACCTGTGCTCAAGCATTTCGTTGATCACCAGCACCATAAGGTGAAGTGCCCATTCAATATTTACGATGCCATTTTTGCATCGTTATGGAGTCTTCAAACTCACGTTTTCAAATAATAATGAAGAGATAAAAAAAGCCAGAAGAGTTATCTGTCATCTCATTTTATGGATGGATTTCCCTCCATTTGTGAACCTCTCGAACTTCATCACCCAAGAAAGAACAAGTGAGAACACTGCCAATTGTAAAAAAAGTTCCTAATCTTATCGAAAGCGTAGCAGAATCTGATTTCAGTTATGGTTTTTGCAATTAATTCTTAGCGTCTCAAACCGACAAGTGCTATGAGGTACGCCGTGGAGGAGGGCTCCATAAATTTTGACCACCTGGGGTTTTTTAAGGTGCACTGACATCGTGCAGCAAAAGGGTGCCATGCTCTTCGTCCCCATCAAAAAGCGGTTTCAACGGCCAGGATTCTATCCCGGTTCCTTGAGCACAGAAATCGAACACTCTAGCCATTCACCACCATGACGTGATCAGTTGCTACGGTGATACTGCTACGTACCATGCGCCGTAAAAGTGTGAGACACGGCTCGCATTAATGGGGGCGCCCTTTCGGCCAGAATGCGATGCTTGTGGGGTATAATTTCTCATGTTACGCCGAATGCGGCAGAAGTGGTTTCATAACTTGGTCAGTTCAGAGCATATCGACTCGTATAGGATACATCGGTAAGCGGGACGGGCTCACCGTGCACGCCATTAAACGTGTAGTGGACCAATGAGACAATACTGACTGCCTGAAAAGGCTCTCACGCGTACATCCAGTGTCGTTAGTAGGCACGCTATAGCTGTTCTTACGAGCTTGTATATAGCCTCTTGGCATAAAGGGACTTGTAGAAAAAATAAAAAGGTGGTTCTTAAATAACTGAGAATAGAATGAAGTCATGGATGGAACAATGATAGAGTCCGTGTGTCCAAGTAATACCTAAGGAGGGGTCGTTCGGTGGGAGATACGCTGGAACCACGTGCAGAATTCTGGTCGGCTTCGGAGCCGCGAAAACCTTCAAATGCTGTTTATCTGGGCCAGTGTTTCGTGATTTACAGGCAGGATATCCTCGGCGGAGAGATAAGTACCAAAATCGAATGATGACTGAAGAAAGGCCAACCCTCACTTTCATCCTCCAAAGAGCAAGCCACCTCTGCACGCCTAACACTGCGGAGGAGGATTATTACACATGGAGGAACGCAGCCTTCGCTCTACTGATACGTTGAATCATCCTATTCAGCAATACTCTTCCGCTGGCCGCATCATATAAATTTCGAAGCCTGCATAGTACATGGTACCGTACCACAGCACATCGTGTCTTGTGTATTAAGGCGATGAGCCTCATTTTTGCATAGACAAGTGTCCCCTAGCGACTATTGCCCGACCTACTATGCTGAAAAAAAATACATTTAATTTATCACAAAACTGTTCAAGACCGAGAGGAAAAGCAACATAACAATACTGCCGCGTTTGAAAAGACCTTACTGAACATCACTGCGATAAAATAGCACTGCCCGTAAGCAAAGAGTAAAACAACCTAATTTACAGTAGAGAAATTGCTACCAGCTTACTCTGAATAGCATGATTATTGTTACATGAGCGGTGAAAGCGAATAAATTGAACACCGAAAGCATTCTTACCTTTCTTAAGGGTCCAAATCTCGGGTATACCTCGGCAAGCTCAATATCACGCCAGACAAAGAGAGGGGAAAAGCACCCCGCATGTCAAAGAGACAACCGGAAACTGAGTTTAAACTGCCAGTCATCGAAATGGGATAGAATTGCATTGTTTCAATTTTTGTGGACGTCGTTTCATGCTCTCCTCTATGTTAACAGCTTATTTGAGGTGGCCGACGATAACTGGGATAGTTCAGGGCCTTTTCAGTTTTGCGCCACCAAACCAACGAACAGTGAAGGCTTTTGACGGAGCATGTGCTGCTGTAGAAACACGCATCATCTAGGCACCAGAGTGTTTTAGCTGGCACTGAAAAACAGATTGTTTTGCGCAGCGAAACAAGTGCTATGCAGGAAAATATTTTGCTTACTACGCTGACAATGACACCTAAACCAACGCAAGATTTTTCTAGGGTATAGGACCTTTGGGCCTATAGCGTTAAAACAAAAACCGGCAGTCGAATTCGAGTTTTGACTATATAAAAATTTGAAAAAGCCCTAACACACACAACTACAAAAGATATACGAACGACGAGACACAATCGCTTGTGTCTCGTCGTTCGTCTATGTTTTGTGCCTGCGTGTGTTAGCGCTGTTTCAAATTTGTCTACAGTCAAAATGAAACAACTCGGCCAAAAGAAGCGTTAACGCATTCAACTTGCAGCATGAAACTGACAAGTCACGTATAACCGGTAATTTTGTTGTCCAGTGCACTAATCAGAGCCAGAGAAAAAGCTGATTCAGTCAAACATTTTCAAACCATAGGGCAGTGGTTGTCAGCCAAGGAGATGTGGGCCCCTTGTGGACGAGGCGAAGGGGTGATCTACAATTTGAGAATAGTGAGAGCGGGAAGGCGTGCACCTGGTGTGGAAAGCTACTGCAGTTCCGGGAGCAGGTTGCGGAATGGGGATTAAGTCAAGGCCAAACTGGCCAGAAAACACTCGTACTTAAACCAGCGCACCAGTACTTGCAGATTACGTTAGGAATAGGCGGCACGTCGGCGCCGCTAAGCATTCCGCTAGCAGGAATGCGACTGCACCCAACACGGCACCGCTCAGTCGTTCGGCTTCGAAGATGCTTTGCACTGCGGCCGCGCCCCGCAGTGAAGCTGCAGATCTCGAATTTCGCCGTACTGCGAATCAACAAACGCCATTGACGCTTGCTTCACTTTTGTGTGTGTGTGTGTGGGGGGGGGGGGGGGGGGCATGGAAGGTGGGAGTGCAACGGGAAGAGAGAAAGACGTGCCATGGTGGAAGGCTACAGACTAATTGCGATGTCTGGCCATATTTAAAGTTAATTTGTGCTTCAGAGCCGAAGGACGCCTGTCAGTGCACAATAAAGGAACCAGGTGCCCTAATGGAAGAAGCCAAAAGTCGGCGAGCGAAGGAAAGCGTAGGGGATATTAGTTTTTCAATTTGGGAGAATCAGATTAAAACACAGCACTAGTTCTGGGCTATATCCAAGAATTAGTGCTGTAATCATTTTAGACAGAAGATAATTAGCTACAAAGTAGAAGCTAAAACAACACGCGAATGATGGGAGTCGAACATACGACCTCGAAATATCACTTCCGACGCTCTTACCAACTGAGCTACATCGACGTCTGTCCAACCAGCTACTTGTTGTGGGTATTAGTGTTGCCTGTAAAGAAACCTTGAGAGTTCACCAGCGCCACCCTCATCCTTAACGGTGGACGACAACGTCGTGTCTTACCGCCAGTTTCACGTTGAACGTGATCGTCCGCCACTAGGGATGAGGAAGGCGCTGGTGAACACTCTCAAGGTTTCTTTACAGGCAACACTAATACCCAAAAAATAATAATAGCACTGGACACGATATTCGCAGGTCGTGGGTTGGGTTCCCACCATCGGTGAGTTGTTTTTCCATCAATAATGTAGCTAATTATCTGTCTTCCCAAAATTATTACAGCACTAAATCTGGTCTATAGAAAAACCAAAATAATAAAAACATTATCTTACGCTTTCCTTGGCCTCCCCGACTGATGGCTTCTTTAATTTCATGCTTCATAACGAGTCTGTCATTTCCCTTTCAGTTCTCTGCTTACAGCTGGTCGAAATTATTTCGTAGCTCCTCAGTGCGCTACCTTTTTCTCACGCTTCCGCTTTCACTCCCACCTTGCACCATTCCGTTAGCGCAGGGTGCATGTTTACAAACTTCTGCTTGAGAGGGTCCCTCAGCGATGTAAAATGGGAATGCCAAAAGTTTCCCAGCTGGGCGGTAATTATTGATTCCAAAGAATCCAGGCAGACCGCACTGCATAGTTCGCACCTGAGCTCCCGCTCCTAAATATAAAAGCTCACCTTGCAGAAGACATCAGTATTCGACTTTTTTAGTGTATTCGCAATTTCTGAAACCTAAGTTCGTATCGTTTGCGGCGAACGCTGAGTAAAAGTGCATTGAACTCTCGAAAGCAATTGGTGGGTTACTTCCGTTACAAAAGGCCTCTTAAGATAACAAATGTTTCAGCAGACGCGTTGCAAAGTAAGAGAAATGGACCACTCTTCCCCATCTGAGATTATAATAGCAAAGGCGCATTTATCGCTTTTTTTTTATGGAAGCGAACATAAGGCATAAGAGCGAGGCCTCCTTGGTATAAACAAAAATAAATCAAGGGAACGTAACGAGTCAAGAATATTCTTGTCGGGCTTTCCGACACCCCTCAAGAAACAGTTTGAAAAGTTCGCAGCAACAAACAAACCACACTGTGAATTGATGGACACGTCCGTCGCTTCTCCTGGACAGTGCTCTCTAGAGATTCTTGCACTCGCCTGGTGAATACCCAGAGGAGCACATGTGGGCTTGGAGAAGAAAAGAAAGAAAGGAAGGAATAACTCAGTCCTAATTCACTGACTATATATGCACAATAATTCAGGCCTTGCGTTGTTTTGCTGCTCGCTCTTTGGAGCAATGTGCACACATTCAGCTTGTACAACCTCGAATGAACGTGCGATGAAAGAGTCAAGTTAGCGCAATGCTAGGAAATATAAATAAATAAGACTACGACGATTGCTCTTTTGCTTTCGTCTTTCTTTATTCACTATGGATGTGTTTAGAGGAATATAAATGTGGGCTGTCGTAATATAGAGAGTAAGGTAACCAACTGAATGCTATAGTACAAAGCAAAGCGAACTAATTAGGGGGTCACATAAGCTCCTCCGTTAAGGGTATTGCGCGAGAGCGTGGGCTACCACCCGACATATAAAGCCATACTTTAAATAAGCCGTATGAACGTCTCGGCGTGGCATAGGGGTAATATGATTGCAATGGTCTTGGCGGGTGGGGTTTGATATAACCCTTCCTTTACTCACCGTGTACACATTACTCATCGTGTGAAATAAGATCATAAAATGAATATTCCAGTAACATGTATATATTAGATAATTGGAACGACTAGACCAGGATAGGCCTCACGCTGGCCAAAATTTTTATTACTTATTGAAAACCATGCCAAGTACCAACCTGTCTGGTGTGACAGGACGAAACTGTACCAATGTCGAAGCCAGAAACTGAAACGGAAGGGTTGAGATGTACTAATAAAACGTCTTAATCAACTGAAGTACGCCTTCTCGGTTGCGCGAGAACGCATCATAGTGGTTTACTACTCGCGAAGAAGTTCAGAAGCGGTTGAGAGGTTCGTTAGGGGCGGTTATGCAGCACTTAGTGCACCCATTTGGGCCGACGTATAGAATCAAGACTATTAGGGAAATCAATTTCATCCTAGTCTAACGGATACAGAACATTTACAGAATGCTTTGAACTACAATTTTAGTGCGGTGGCACTCCCGGATGATGAATCGAATATTTGCGCCAATGTCACTTCATGAACTTTCAGAATAGGAAAGGTAATGCCAAATAATCGCGTCACATGGTGCCTACCTATCCGTCGGAACCCATTACAAATAATTAGAGGTCGTTTTTACTACCTTCCTGTTATAGAATAGTCATGTAGTTCACATAACATTGAAGGCTAGTGAAAAGCTAAATTTTATCCAAAGAAATCGGATCAGTCATCAGTAATTCGAATGCCAAGGTAATACCTGCGGAAGTGCACGTCCCAGCGTTATGTAGCTAATACGTTCTTGGAGCAGTTACTCTGTCAGTCATAACAGAGCTCGACCGCTTGCAAACAGGCCCTATTTCCTTGATTTCATGTGATTGTGAATTCTTCAAACCATATCCCGATATTTCAAAGCATCTTGGCTCTTCCGCAGCTCAAAATAAGAAAATACATGCACTTATATTTATTATATACCGTCTTCGAATAAGAAAAAGGTACCAATACGAATAGATATATCAACACAGCAAACTATGGATTTTCAAAAACAGACCACTCCCGGAAGCGGCATATACGCTTCCAGGGTTTATAAATAAATTAAATTAAATTGGTTCACAGGAAGGGAGAGGCGCAGTAACTGTCACACTTGCTCTGTGGACACCCGAACCGCGCCGTAAGGGAAGGGAGGAAGGTGGGAATGAAAGTGGAAAGAGAGAAAGAGGAGCCGTAGTGGAGGGCTACGGAGTAATTTCGACCACCTGGGGATCTTTAACGTGCGCTGACATCGCACAGCACACGGACGCCACTTCGTTTCGCCTCCATCGAAACGCAGCCGCCGCGGTCGGGTTCGAACCCGGGAACTCCGGCACAGTAGTCGGGCGTCTTACCACTGCACCACCCCGGCGGGGCTCCAGGGTTTATAAAGAACTTTTTTGGCGTAAGAACTTTTTTGAGGCGCTGGCGGAACGACGAACTAAAGACTGAAATATGGGCTCCAGCGTCAATGAGAGCGGGCACAGGGACTCGATCTACGAGGACATTGATCAGGTTGCGGCGTGGTGCGATGGTTGAAACACAGGTTGCTGTCCGGGTTGGTAACGCAGCGTCACGTTCGGGCGCTGCGTTGCCTAGTTTCCCGAGTAGGCGCCTTGGTACGTTGGGGACAAGCTGCGGCGAGGAGTAGATGATCGGGGACGGTGGGCTTGAGGCGATGGCGAACAGCTAGGATGACGGTCTTGCTCAATGTTCTCGGTACGAAGATGTGCTGGGGTGACAGAAACGCGTCGTAGTGCATACTACTTATGGCGGACAGAGCTTTAATAGGGGCGAGAGGGGGGAGCCGGACGGCTGCGGCAATAGCGGGACGTATGGCCAGCCCGACAGCTGACGAAGCAAATAGGCCTATCGTCAGATGTGCGCCACTCCGCAGGATTGCAGGTAGGGTAGCGCGGTGCGTAGGGCAGGGTTGTAGTAGCAGCAGCAACCACTGTGATTAGCTGTGGTGCAGGGAGTGGTGTGGTAGGATTTGAAACGAGGCCCACATTAGCAAATTCTTGGCGGACAACAGCCTGTATCATAGCTATTTTTGCCTGTGTAGGAGGTGACCTAAGTGTAACAGGAGTCAAGGCCTCGATTTCCCTGAGGACGATGGTAGTGAGGTTATTCTGGCTTGAAGGCTGCTGTAACGTGGGCAAGTCGTCACATGAGGATGTAGTCACCGGTTTGGGAAGGCGCTGGAACCGATGGGCGATGCGGCGCTGCTTCGCCTCTTCGAAACGGCGACAGACTTGCAGGACTGACTCCACCGTAGAGCAGCCTTTGCAGAGAAGTATATTGAATGCGTCATCAGCGATACCGTTAAGTATATGGCCCATTTTATCATCTTCGGTCATGGAGGTATTCACCTTTCGACACAGGGCGAGAACGTCCTGTATGTAGGCCAGGTATGATTCGGTTGACGATTCAGCACGAATAGCCAGGTCTTTTTTTGGCTGCTAGAGCTCGCCCAATTGGTTTGCCGAATAAGTCCTGCAGTTTTTGTTTGCAGATGTCCCACGTAGGCATCTCCTGTTCGTGGTTGGTAAACCAGGTCTTCGCCGTTCCCGCTAGATAGAAGATTATGTTTGCAAGTATTATGCTAGCATCCCACCGGTTATTCTTGCTGCAGCTTTCATATTTGTCGAGCCAGTCTTCAACATCCTTGTTGTCTTCGCCGTTAAAAATAGGCGGATGACGGATTTTGGTTAAAACCATGGGGGCAGCTGGAGTTTCCGTAGCGGGTGATGCATCCTGGGATGCCTTGCTTACTGTAGTAGTCGGTGGGGTGAGCTCGGGAAGATGGCGTCCGCTGCGCAAATCCAGGTTTCTGGCGCAAAACTACGAGGAACTGTGGCAAGGAGAATCGAAAGTACCTCCACCAAGGTGTTACGGGGTAGTTCAGCTTGGCACAGAGGGCGGACACGGAAGACAAGGCTTTCAGACAAGAGCCGTTTTCTGCAGAACGTCGTCTTCTCTAAAACTCACGAGAGTCTTCTTCTTCTTTCCTTATGCGCATGCACCGCCTAATGTGACAATATAATAAGCACAACCTCTTTCCTAAAACAATACATGGGCGAAATGGTTTGCCAGAAGGATTCATTTAGAGAACCCCCTTATCCTTCATCTGCGATGAAAAACATTTCCGTTTTTAACGAATGTGACCTATTATTTTATTTCTGCTACATATTATTATATGTTGAAGTTTCACTTTTCTTTTATTACTTAGGCTCCGTCTATCTGAGATGGTCATAATGTGATTGAAGCATGCAATTATTGTGCAAACACTGTGATTTTTGAAGTCAACTTGCCCAGGACGATATGGTTATCTAGGCCGTCTATTATTTCGTTTCATCTCCCTGTAATACTGTTCGGGCAGGCGCTTTATGTATTTCATATCTGTAAGCAAAAAAGACGAGCTGGGCACCAGACCGAGAGAACCTTGAAATCACTGATAAACGGGTGGATGCCTGGCTGCACTAGGAATACAACTCAGCGCACCCCTCTACCCAGTCCGAGACAATGTTCTTATAATTTAAGTTTAGTTTGTAGCAAAAGTTTACAGATCGATTATGCTACAACATTGACGCGGTTACAAATACATTCGGAAGTTTATTTGCCAAATTGTCCTCTCATGAGCGCAAAGCCCCAACATTAAATCTTAAATTATTTGCTGTTAATTAAATTCAAGGTAAACACATTCTCTCCTACAGCCACTGTCCTGTGGTCTGAAGTTCTACCTTCAGAAACAATTCGGCGCCCCAGGCTCATATGTGAAGAGAACCTAACACTAAGTAAACGCTTTCTCTCCTGAAGCCATTGTCCCGAGCTTTGTAGTTCTACCATAAGTAAAGCAGCACAAATAACAGGGACAGAGGAGGAACACACAAACGACAGGACTGGCGCTGCGTTCCTCTTGCGTGCTCCTCTTCTGTCCCTGTTTTTTGAATTGCTTCTACTTTACTTAAGATGAGCCACCGACAAGCCAACAGCAAAATTGTGGAGTTCTACCTCAGAAACAACTCAGATCCCTTGGCCCATATGTGAGGTGGATATGTGATGAGAGGAGAGCAAGTACAAGCCCTTATGGAACTTACTCACGTAATAACGCTGTGTTGAGGCACATTTAACATGAATGTACTGCAGAAGAAAAAAATTACGAGGGACTTTAGTGACTAAAGCAGTGAAAGGCGAAAGCCCGAGAAGTCTCATCTTGTCTAGCGTTCCTGTCATCTCCAATCCCACACTTGAATGCGCGCCAAGGAACGCCACGCGACAGAAGCGATGGTGTACCATCTAAACGCACACTTGTCGGAAAAAGTGTGACAGATACTGCGCCTTTCCTCCAGAAGTATCATCTTGTCCAGCGTTCCTGTCATCTGCGATCGAACACTTGAACTCGTGCCAAAGAACGCCACGTGACAGCCGTGCAAAAGCGGGACGCACTTTGTCCTCGTCAGTATGAGCCATTAAAGGCTTTCGCCTTAATTATAATTGGTTTGTAGGAAAAGAAAGGCGCGGTATCTATCACACTTTTTCCAGCAAGTGTGTTTGGCATGGAAGAGGCGGCTGATTCTGGCCCTGATAGGGCTTGGACCGGCAGGTCACCGCCGCTTGAGGCGAGGGCTAGCCTGCTACTGAATTGTTTTTCTGTTGTAAGCAGTCATTGCACCCGCCACCGTTTCGATGGTGGTGGACGACGGCTGTTGTTGCGGCACGCGTCTTTCTCTCACTCTTTTTTATTCTCTACGTTCTCTCTTCTGTCTGCACGAGGCAGCGGAGATGGCTCGGCTATAGTGCTCTAAGAATATTCTAGAGAACTATACCTCAGCTACAGAACCAGTAGCAGACCCGTGCAATTTTGATTCGCTCTTCCTACAGCCACAACAACAACAACGGTACACTATCACTCCTGTCGCGTGGCCTTACTTAGCGCGCGTTCAAATGTGGCATTGCAAATGGCAGGGACGCATCCGGCCTCGGCCAATCAGAATTCTTCAAAAGCGGGACGCACTTTGTCCACGACAACATGAGCCGTTTTCGCCTTAATATGGCACTGTTACGCTTTATTTCGTGAGACGGGTAGCCCGCCATGTTTGCAGATTTTCTCTTCTTGAGCAAGCCGGTGCGTTGTGTGCTTTATCCTTTATCTATCAGAGCAATTTCGGACAAATTGTGAGCTAGTGATTTGGAATGCATTTTTTTGTATATTGCCAGACTGCATGATAAATGAAACCCCTAATCCTGCTTGTGCAGCTTAATGATATTGCCTGATGTTTTCAAAAAACACAACTAGAAAGTAGCAGCGACGTTTCGGGCGGTATTTTTTTTTTATTTCTCATCGAAAAGCGGCCTTTCATACACCCGACCGTGGCGGCCAGGTTTCAGTAAAGACATAAAGCAGACATATTCGCCTGCCGTGCAATGCAAGTAAATTTTGAAGATCCTTAGATGATCAAAAGTTATTCTTTAGCACAGCTGCACCTTTTTTTTCTGCCCTTACGTTGAAGGGCTGGTGTTCATCGTGAAGTGTGATAGCTACTGCACCAATAAACCAATTTTACTTTGTTTAACCTTTGTCAAGATCAATGAGCGCAAGACATACGGAAATGGCCAGATGACATACGGAAGAAATGCGGAAGATATACGTATTACTAAACGGTTTGGTCTAAATCGTCACAAGAGACGAGTGCTAACTTTGAAACAGCTCACAAACCAATCTACACAGATCATAGTTTCCTTTATATAGACACCGAATCATATACCCTACAGTTACGCTCTCTGCCACACAAAGCACACTCCACATCACCTCACATATGCTAACCCGAAATGAATGTCCGAAGCGTTAATCACAACCACGTCAATAAGAAGTAGAAAGCCGCGTTCTCTAACTGTAATCTACACTGAAAGCTTGCAGAAGCCATTAGGCCCTATAAATAAGGGTCCCTCTCTGCAGTGAAGCGCTCCGTGTAGCCAGACATTAGGAGAATGTACAAGCTCCACCTCAAAGAAGTTGCGCGATAGTGTTAACGGTTACCGTCTGTTTTCCCTTGCTGATTCTGGTTCATTTACATTGTCATCGTCACTGGCTAAGTTCGAAATCTGTCTCTGTTATTTCAAATGTAGTCCTTAGCCTTCTTCTGTACGTTATACTTTATGTAAAATACACATGTGCACACTAATTGCGAAATGTTTATTTAACATGCTGCCTGCTGTCAAGCCATGTAGTGAACTTTCTGCAACGTACTTTCAAAAATGAGGGTAAGACCATAAATAAATAAATTTTACTATTAGAAGCTTTTGAACGCCAGGCTACCATGACGCGCCACATGTTGTGGCAAAAAAGCAACCCTTTCGCATTAAACTTTTAACAAAGACTGTACGTAAAACCTAGTTTTATCGTAACCGGACCAGCTTCCCTAACTGATCTGAGCGTAATGTAGCCCACTCTGAATACAAGGATCTCTATTGGTCACATTCTCATATCAGGCTCGCACCTGAAATGAGCTACCTGGTTAGTAGGCCCTGTGACCTGAAACTCTCATGACACCTCGGTATATCACACACCTTAACAACGACAAAGTGGCCCGCCATGTCGCCTTACAACTACAAGCTGGCAGAAACATGGCCGCGAGCTTTTTATCATATTAGCGACGCCATCTAAACCACTGTCAACGCGAACGCCGACAACGCTGATGGTGGCTGTTTTGGGGAGAACAGGCTCCTTAATACTGCTGCTATGCTGCAAGGTTATCATCAGTCCCATGACTTTCTGCTGAATAACCATACGTCCTGTGTACGCTATTAATCACCACATGATGTGCGGCTGAGTGGTTAGAGCGCAGTACTGAGGACTGCGTGGACTGCGGGTGAAATGCTCACCGCGTAAGGGAAACTTTGATAAAGGTTAAATGGAGTCTCCTTCCTGTGCGCTGTCCATTGTCGGGGCACGCTAGAGACCTCGCAATGTTTAAAGTTGATCTCCAGCCCTGGAATACAGTACCTTTTTTCTATTTCTTCTCGCAAATAATCCCTGTTCTCTCGCAGCATTGTGGGGTTCTGCCTAAAATAGAGACAGTTAGTGTAACTCTAAAGTGATTTCTTAAGGCGCTAGCAATACTAACCGCTGCCAACAATTACAGTGACGCGGATGTGTTGTAATGACCTAAAGAAGCCGAAAAATAACAAGAAAATCATATTTAGAGCGGATTGGAACCCAGGCGATTACGAGGGTAGCGTTTGCAGAAAGGAGGCCGAGCCATGTTGTTGAACGATAAACAATGACCTGTGTTTAGGTGTTCGTGCATGATTTCGTTCCTGCATGACCCACGAGCTGCGCTATGGATGCCGCTTATTTCCTTTTACATAACGTCATTCTGCATCACGGTGCGCCGCACCAATTAATCATCACCCGCGGTCACTACATTTTGTTTCGAGTTATCGAAGACATACTGTGTTTATGTTCTACGAAGCGTAAGCTCGCGACCGCATACCATACCCAGACCAGCGGTCTTACCGAAAGCTTCAACTGCACACTAACGGACATGGTATGTGTGCATGTGTCACCTGATCACCACGACTGGGACCTCGTGCTGCCATATGTGATATTTTCCTTCAATTCTTCGAAGCACGACACGAACAGTTATTCACCCTTCTTCCTGCTCTTTGGCAAAAACCCCGCTTTACCTTTGGACACGCTGGTCCCACCTGTGGTCGCTCCATAACCACCTACGCACTTGACGCCATTGAACAAACTACTGAAGCAAGCCAAGTTGCCCGTAGTGGGCTCCTCGCTTCTTAGACTTTCCAGAAGTCTTGTTACGATAGGCGGCATCGTCACGACTGTGGGTCCTTGGTGCTTCTATGGTGTCCTGCATGCCGCGTTGTCCTCTCAGAGAATCTTTTGTCCCCTTACAGTGGCCCTTATCGTGTGGGGCGCCAAGTCACTGATGTAACGTATGAACTTGCCCGTCTTGTGCCCACGGCCTCCTCCTCTCGCCCCGCTACTGGCATTGTACATGTTACCCGCCATACGAACTCATGCTTTCTTTTCCTGTTTAGCTCCGGAACGGCACTTACGCCGCCAGGGGAAATGTCACAAGAAGACGAGGGCAAAATATTTCCTGCCCTTGCTCTGCGGACGGCCGAGGACGACGAAATGGGACTGGTTCCGTGATGCTGCTCGCTGCTATGCTGGTTATAGCTCTGTTGTAAATATACTGCATATATAACTAGTCTTCACGTAACAATATAAATGTAATATAGCGAAATAAGAAGGCTATATAAATTGATAAGACAGTTGTTAGAGGAGGAAAGAAAGGGCTAGGGAGATAACGAATTAGAGACAAGGTGCTACAGGATTTGTGGGCTGTCATGACAAAGTAACATGCCTGACGAGATGAAGACACGATCCTGCAAAACCTGGTCAATGCTTTCATTGTCAATATCATTTATTATTCTTTAAAGGTCCCGTGAGGAACATTACATTTATAGAGGGATAATCAGGATCACATGCTGGATTACACAGATGGATCTTCAGCAGTCATTTATGAAGATAAATTTAGAATGGCGAAAAAATAGAAACAGAAAACTAGAAAAACAGTAGGTTAAATAAGCATGAATATAGATAAAAGAGTAGCAAATTCACATAGAAGAAATAAACAGCAAAACAAATTACAGATACCGAAGTAGAAAAGACTGGGCAGCTTACGGGGTTTTGTATCTGGCACAAGGTAAAGAGAATTTTTTTTTATTCTTAATTGAAATGGTCTACTAGGAGCTGTATCAATCTGGAAGTATTAGCCTCAATAATTGTGTTTGGGGAGTTTATTCCAGCCGTTTATAGCCATGGGAAGAAAAGAGGATTTGAAAGAATGTGCGAAGCCGTGGAAACACTGTATGTTTAAGCTGTTAAATAAACGACCTTTGATGGTCCCGGAGCTAGTAGAACCTTTTCTCTAAGTGGTGATAACCTAATGTGCACTTCCTGATATTGACAAAGAATTGAAATTTTTCTACGGAGAGCCAATGATTTCAGGCCGAGATATGATTTCAAGAAAGTGATGTTGAGCCGAGCTTTATATTGTAATGTGATGAAGCGAGTTGCCCGATTCTTGATGACTTCGAGTGAATCTATCGAGTAGGTCTGGTGACAATTCAATAGCGTTCAGCCATATTCTAATTTATTCTCGATGTACGTTTGATATGGTTGTCATCTGGTGGCTGGCTGTACATGATTAGTGATCTCCTTTGCATCCGAGCGATCTAGAAGCACTAGCACAGAGTTTTTAATGTGGCCAGCCCCAATTAGATTGAACATAATGTCGACGAAGTTGTACCTGTATGACGACAGCGAGGCAAGGAGTTTATTCAAGATGATGTAGGATCTAGACTTGGCGAAAGGACAAGAGGTAATGTTCAGCCATAACCTCGTAGTGGTAACTGCTCAGATCACTGAACCCAGGATTTCTGTTCTTTTCCACAGCACGATATGTATGTATGTATGCCATGCAGGGTGTTCACGAATAATTTTTCTTTTATTAAAGTTGGCCACTAATTTAAGTATTAAAAATAGTGATAGTAATAAGAAATAAAAAAATTTCCCAATGCCTTCTTGTCTTTTAGTTACCGCTTCCTTTATTCGTGTAAGGCAGTTGTTGACTTGGAGACAATTGAAACAAAATGAACCCACAATTTCACTGATTCATTCCTTTCATAGCGTGAAAGTCTAATCCCAGTACGTTATAAAATTTATTAGAAATATTCATCTCTGTTTATTCAAAAGTGATAAGGTTTGCCGCATGCTGCTGCTTCGAGCGCTATTTAGTTTTCTTTAGTAGATGCGGTTGTGTAGACAATTCAACATCGTCGTCGACTTGGTGTGAGAAACTCCACGAGCATTACTTTGGGCCTTTGGCTGGTGGATGTTGTCAGGCGATATAGCCGGGCACTGAATTGGTCGCCGGTCTGTGTGACATGTGAGACTACATGACACGACAGAGCTGACAGCTTGAATTGTTCCGCTGAAATGTGATGGTGGCATGAGGATCCAACCAAACCCTTTTAGGTTTCAAATCATACTTGCTACTCTTACGCCATTAAGAAAAGTTCGTATGGCTTCGTGTATAGATTTGGTGATCGTTCACATACTGTGATAAATGACGGCTGTATGCTAAAGGTTATGCGTGGAGTAGTGTTGGAGTAAAGATTGGAGTAAGAGACTATAATACCACACTTCAGAGACGGTATAGCAATAAATCAAAATAAATACATTACCGAAAGCGCGAGTAACAAATTCCATTTATGCGAAATAGTGTCCGCAAAAGAAATCTAGATGGGACCCAAATCAGCTGTCGCTTCACACGTTTAAAAGAAAAGCACATGAGTGTTCGCTCAAAGTTTGGACCAAAGATCTCATCGCATATAATTCGTGTTTTAGCGATACATTTTAAGAAATTCCTTGAATTAGTGAGTTCAAACCATAGCCAATATTGTAGGAACACACTCTCCGCTATAGCATACAGAATGCGCAGCTGAACATTTCAAAATGATAAAAATATATTAATATTATAGCAGTTGTGCTGTTAGTTCAAGACTGGAGTTCGAGGAGATGAGTATGATTATGCGATATTTCCGCAAACCATTGCAAACTTTATTTGCTGTTTCAAACAGTTGCAAGCACGCAGCCTTGTCACTGTGATTACATGCCTTGTGCACCGCCTGCAGGGGTGCCACAAGGGGCTGCCTACCGGCGGTTGCGGAAAGCACATGCGTGGCATATTCCCTGGTTGTACCATTGCTGCACGAAGCGTGTCAGAAGTCCTCAAAACTGATCTGCCGTTTGTGTTGGCGCGTGGCAATTATTTCCGCAGCGGCAGATTTCGAAAAGGAATTGAACTGCTTCGAATTGGACTTATCCTCCACGTCGTGGTCATAGTTCCATCCGAAGTGGAACGATCCGACCCGCGTTCGCGCGAAAGGCTTGCAGCTGACAAGCGTAATCAAGATCGGCTACATCGTAAAGCTTATAATGAGCAGCAGTCTTCTTTTTCCGCTTTAAAATCAATGCCTATGATGACGCAATGTGTTTGGAGAAAAACTTGATAAGTCCAGTTTGTTTCCCGATCAAGCGGCGCTCGAGAGAGGTGAGCAGAATGGGGACTTTTGCGGCTCGCTTTTTGCAGGCAAGCTGCTAGACTAACCAGAAATATTTTTCACCATCTTTATTGAATTCTACATGATTCTAACACGTCGTTTAAATACCGAGAGTCCACAGTTTGTTGCTAAAGTGGGAATATTTTGTAGCTAAATTGAGCAATATTTTGTATCTAAAATGGGGAATATAATAGCGCTACGTTTTAGTGTAACTACCTCCCCGCATGTTGTCCCCTCTCGAGCTCCGTTGGATACTGTATCGTGGAAAGCTCCACATAAATAGATCGTCTCCTTGGTGAATAAAAATTGTACACGACATCAATATTGGGCATTACCTATTACTAAGTTTGAATATAAGTGTAAACAGCTAGTGCAGCCCGGCTTCTCAAAGATACCACATTGTCATGCACGTCCTATCGCCAAAGCTACAAATTACTCTAATTTGTCGCGAATATATAAGTGAGTAGCATATACCATCTTTTCCAAATATAGCCAGGCTGCATGGTTTTCTTTTCGGCCTTGCAAAAGCCACTTCAAGGCTTCTATAAGTCCTTAAATCACTTCATTAGAAAGCACAGCCTCCGTACTTTACTTTTAAGGCGATGGAAGCCTTCAAGTATGCTTTATTGGCTTCATTACACGGCCGACAAGCACACTCGGCAGCCCGCTTACTTTTGGCAAATACTGTATATATTAAAAGCAGTGCTTGTTACGAAAAAAAAAAAAAAGACAGCTACTATGCAATCAGTAATTGTTTGACCTCTTCAACTTGCATGCTACGGTTCGCATTTTAAACGTGTTTTTTTTTTTGTTAGAAGGTTGGCATCAAGGCTCATCTTAAACAAGTGAGAATCTTGTTTTAAAATTTTGCGCCATGAAATCACTTCACTTACACTACACGCGTTGAAATTAGGTTCTGGAAAACCATCAAAAATAAATTTACACTTGGTACTTCTAGATGTTCCTCCCGTAAACCGCCTGTAAGCTACTGCATTATTGCAGGTGAGCAGAGCAGGTTGTTGGGTAATTTTAACACTCGCCATTAATGAAGTGCTGGCTAGAGTCGGTTTTATGGTTGGCTCCCACCATATCCCAACTTTGCAAATTTGAAAGCAAAGGAAACCTGTGCAAAAAAAGCTGCAAGAGCTATTCGTTACGAAATTTGTCCGGCAAACGAAATGTCAAAACTGTCAAATAACCTTCCTGCCAAGAGCATCCAAATTATTTAGAAAACAAGAGGTTAATTAAGGTGAACGTAAGTAAACGTCCTAGTCGGGATAGAGTTTGCAGCCAACCATTGCAAAGGTGTTACACTCGTAGCAATGTTCCAACTTCATGCCTTATAGAAACAGCATACTTGCACAAATATAGAGCTGCACTATGCCAGTTCGGAATATGCACGAAGGGAATGATATTCTAAGCCTAAATCCTAACTTAATAGCCAGATGTGTAAAATATAGAACGTGTAACATACACACGCTAGCCAGGCGTCAGCGCTCGCACGTCGTGTAAGTAAACACAGATGTGCACAAAGAGTTCCGAAACTATCCAGAGCCATGCTTGAAACGTGGTGGGATCCATGTTGCGATTCATGTTTCGTCTACTTTGATAAATTTACAGCGCGAAAATAACGCGTACATATCAGTTGTGGTAAGTAAATGAAGTGTACTACTTCCTTTTCTATCGAACATGTAAGCAGCAGTCAAATTTCAACGGTGATACTAAACTGGTCGCAAACGACCTTTGCCAATAATTATCAATAAAGCAGCACAATAAAGTGATGCAGTAAATATTACGAAAGTAATCAGACACGTGAAGCGCTCTAATTTTCTTCTTTTGCTGAGAATGCCATCGTTGGTTTTGCTCCCGTTGGTAAGTGCGACCAATAAACTCTCAGGAATGCGTTAAGGGGTAGCTTTTACACCTGTTGGAATACCTCCCTACACAACCGTTTTTTTTTTAACACTCGAATGTTAGCAATTTTCGTACGCCACAACGTGCAGCGGTGCGTTAATGCTAGGAGCGGGGTCTCCGGACAACACGTTTGTGTTGTGTGGTTCCGACGTAGGCACAGGGCGTATAACGCACGGAATGATCTTGTTCATGTTCATTGTCGCAAGATGCGGCTTTAGCACTTTCTTTGTAGCGCGAGATGCGCCGGGGTATTTCCCGAGTGATCCCAGCGAAGCAAAACTATTTCCGTAGCGTTTCACGCTTTTCCGCGTTCCTTCGGCCGGTTATCTATAGGTAGTTCTTCGCCGACGTCGACCTGAACGCTGCCGGATCCTTCGAACTATCTTAGTTCGACCACCGACGAGCATGTCTACTGCTACCAGGCCGCCGAGTTGCTTAGTCCTTTGCGGCCGCAAGTCAACCAGATAGAGAAATACTTATGCAGCGCCATTGTTTCCGTTTGTGGCTACCGAGCTAGTCTACACTACTTGACAATATATTTAAAACGAAGAAAGACCGATTTTGTATATCCTAGCAGCGCGAAGTAATCCGATTATGTTTCTGTGAAAGCCGAACATGATCGCTAGAGAGGTACAGGATACTCCATAGAGAGGCGGCTGTCGGTGGTGACGTGTGCAATGGCTACGAGGCCAGACTTGAACTACGTGCTCTGCAATGAAGAGTCATGGGGTTCAGTTTGCTTCATCAGTTTCAGAAAGTAGACCATGTAGTTGACAATGGCCAATTTTACGTCGCACCTTCCTGCGAGGCAGAATGATATGCAAGATGCTGTGCAATACTTGGTGCAGTTCGAAGTGAGTGCCGTATAGCCAATGCACATGTTACCTTCGCACATCGCCTGTACACCGATCTTCCTGTGTGTCTCTGGCGTTCAGTTACTTTTCCGTAAGGAAAAAAGCATCGTATATCCTCTCGCTGAATGTCTTTAGAAAATTAGGTACGGCTAACCTTGTAACTTCTATAAATAAAAGGTAATTGGTGAATTTTAGTTAATTATTTGAATAAACTGAATTAATCGATTGACAGCATGCTGTGTCGGCCGCTGCCAAGAGGTCGATCCCGCAAATATGTTATACCCATTTTGAACTCACCATTTGAGGTAATAAATTAAAGAGCTTGCTGAAACACCTGGCATATATATCTTGAATAAAATACCAGTTTTCTGATTACTCGAGGTTGTTCGAGGCGCGAATGGCATCATTTCCGAGCCATTGTTCGCAACGTACTAGCTTTATATCGATCCTAATCGAATGATATAGACAGTCAACGCTTAGACAGCTATATACCAGCCTACAGATGTAGCATTCCCGCCAGCGCATTTTCACCGCCCTTCATAGTTCCTGTGTAAATATTTAGTAGAAGAAAGCGTTTATAATTTACGTGATCGACCTTCTTGAAGCTTACACAATGTGGCCGTGGTCGAGTAGCTGAAGCCTCCATTTGATAAAGATGACGACAGGTCTAGAACCCTTGAGGTCAACTTTCTTCAAAGTTCGAGGCTGTTACTCCCTGAAAGTGCATGAGGTAATAAATACCACGTTATGGTCAATGGCAAATGTTAGCTGCGAACGTTACACTCGCCTTCCAAAGCAAAATAAGCTCATGTCTCGCATCTAGTGCATTTTTTCCGGCCGTGTGTCGTCTACGTCGCTGCTTCAGATATAAAGGGAACCGCACATTTGCTAACAGCGTTCAGGCTTAATGTAAGTGCACGTGCCTGTTTATGCGCGCATGAACACTATATATCCTTGAGCAAGTCTATCTCAACATCCCGTCGCTAACCATGAGACCTAGAAGTGATAAATCAGTGCATAGAAAGAGCGCACTAATTAAGCCATATGAAATACTTGATTGGCAATGGCAGCGCATTGACCGCCCTTAGGAGGCAATGTGAAATTAACAATCCTCTAGCCGTTATTCTTCAGATCAAAGCTTTCAAGGGAGACTGTACCGGGCCCTCTGCCAGGGCTCACGCGGCAGAAAACGCATTGGAAAACACATACCTTTTTCGTCGTTGGACGCTGTGAAAACACTTGCAGGTACACGAAATCGCAGTACAGGCAACTATCTCATTTCTGAGGATTTCGCGTTACTTAGTTGGTGAATACCGTGCCATTCTACCTTCTGAGAGTATATTCATGACACCATATCTGAGTATATTTGTGCGAAAATGAGGCCCGAAAAGGTGCTTCGCAACGGGGATGGCAGAGGGACTTCACCTGCACACTAGTTTAGAACCGGATACATTGAATAAACGTCAGCAAAGCTTTAAACGCGTGCAATTTGGTTCATGTGATCGCTCGTTAGCTTCGTTCATTGCGAAATACATTGTGTTTCTATCGAAGAACAAAATCTGACGATGTGACGCCTCTCGTATGCTTGCTAAAGTGCTTTGCACTTTTGGCTCTGTTTTCTTGGTTTTTACCTCAGCCTTGTGGTTTCTACGTGGTCATAGGCCACCAACCACCGCCGGTTCGAGCGTCGCGCGAGCCGAAGCCCCGATCAGCCGTCACCAAGCGCACACTGAAACACTGCAGCGCGCACTCAACTTCCACCGGGAGGAGAGCACTTCGCTGCAAGGACACAAACCTCCAAGTTCACGAA
>JAJIZL010075740.1:0-16252 GCA_023969395.1 Amblyomma maculatum | reverse complement strand
GTATAGCCTGAGCATGAACAGGGCAATTATGTTAGCATAATGGGTTTTCATCCTCCTCCTCATCATCGGCAGCCAGGCTAAACCACCTGATGCTAAAGGCATTTCTCATATCCATCCAAATAACCCGGTACTGTGCTAACTGCATTCATTTCAGCCCTGCTAACTTCCTAGCCTAATCCGATCACCTAACTTTTTACCATCCACTGATACGAAGCATGCATCATAGCGAATATAGGACCGCATGCGCGAAGCGTGCTTCAGACACAAGTTCCGTTAGCTTCGTCATCAGACGCACCTGCTGAAGATGGCGCAGCAATGCAGTTTTTCGTCGCTCCACGCCACATGCTCTCATCCCGCACACTTTTGCTGCTGACCGTACGTTCCTGAAATTCCAACTTAAACTTCTCAGAAACAATGCTTTGAAGTTTGAATGGGTGAGAGTGCCGTGGTTTGCATAGGTTTGCAAACACGGCATCAGGTTTTTCCGCTTTATGTGGAACTCACTGAGATAACTTTATTGATTGTTAAGTGGACAATGTGGTTTTGTAAATTTTGGGGGGTTTGAACATTATCTGGTGGGCCGTTGAGAATGTTTTGGAGAGCTGGCCACTTTATTCTGTGTAATAAGCGTTTTTGTTTAAGATCTTGTTATAGACGAGGTTGTTTCTGATGGTTAGTATGAGATAGCAACGATGTGATGTTGACTGGGATTCCTTAAGAACGTGATTATGGTTAGTTACTTTCGCCCTTTTATTTGCGTCTTTAATGATAAAAGACGGGCAGTGTTTTTTTTTTTAATTTCTCGCATGCGATCTACATTGTCTTGCAAGCCTTCCTTTTGTGAGAAAATTCTTTTCAATCTTATGATCTGCGAGCATGGGATTGAAGTTTGGCTGTGATGCGGGTTGCAACTGCTGAAATAAAAATAGTGTTGTCTGTGTCTATGGGCTTCCTGTAATCGCTAGAGAATAATGTACATTGGGGAATGTACATAGTGAACGCACATTATTCACAACATTTTATAAAAGGAATTCACTCTTTACTCACCCTATCACTAAATACTAGAACAAAGGCTGTGAGGCTTAACAGTGAATCACTCTCAGTGAGGTTCTCATAGGAACCCTTTGACCCTTGTGGATTTCTCCGCACTCTGTTTGTCTTTCCTTTTTGCCAGTAAGCACCATCAAAGTGGTTGCGATGGTGAGCTCTGGCTGATTATTACGCCTTCTTTGTTTTCGTCATAACTTCGTTCTTTAAAGGTAGCCGCCTTTCCTGTGGCACCCATGCTACCACAGTCTGGTTACAGCGACTACTAACCAGATGCGAAAGCTGTTAAGGGAATTTTAGCTCTTTTGCCACTAAAAGTAAACGTGGATGAAAGCCTAACAGTGGACACAAAGCTGAGGAACTGTCTGCCTTCCAGTACGTACCGCAGTGTATCGTTGCTACGAGAAATATTGCAGCTCATGTAGCTACGTCAACCAAAAACACGTCATGTTTCAATTCGCTCTCACTTTGAGGCTACTGCTTCAAGACGAGGCTGCCGGCAAAGATAGAAAAAATTGTTTACAAGGAGCCTTGGCATATTATCACGCTTTACATTTTTGGAGCTGCGAAACGAAACGCTGTTTATGGGCATAATGCGGCAGTGGTTTGTTTGAATCCGTTGTACATCTGATGGAGGTTGGGGAAGACAACCTTTTATAGTGCATAGAACGAGATAATGATAGGTAAAGACGCGAGGTGATCGGCTGCTGCGATGGCTCTGAGGTTCAGTGCTAACTTCCCAGGAGGAAGTAATGGTTTAAATTCGCTAACAAATTTTTAGGGGGTTACCTTTACTTCGCCGTTGGCAACAACAACAGGTTGTAGACAGTGTCGCTGCCACTAGACCTCATATATACCACGTTATCGCGATAGCGTAAAAATAAAGATGAATAAGAATAATGAATAAAAAAAATGAGAAAGTTCTTCACGAGATTGTGCCAACCAATTACACGACAAAATAAAAAAAAACTTAAGCTTTAACTGCAAACAAAAAAGCCGCTGCAATGCAACAACAGATGGCTCCACAAATTAATTCGCATCTTCCGACAGATAAAGCATCGGGGTTTCATGCAGTTTCATGAGCTAACGCCCGATATCTTTCTTCTGCCCCATCGAACCGCTTTGAATTTTTTTTTTATTTTTCAGTGAAGTTCAGCAGATGATTCTCCCAGTTACAGGTCAAATTCATCCTAGCCCAGCTGCACTTTCGTCTGCAGTGCGTGGTTAAGCTTCACTGGTGTTATATCGGCTATGCATTTAAATAAAATGCCAGCATTGAATAGGCTGTTTGAAAACATTTGCAGCGGTTGGAAGCTAACTACGGCACTGTAGAAAGAAGTGGCGACTTTATATCTCCGCCAATGGTGTCCTGCCTGCGAATCCCAGAACACTGATGCAGATATTTACCACTTCTTTTGGGCTTGCGCGGTGCTAAAGCCAACGGCAGTCCGGCAACTGGACACAGCGAGTCTCCCGCCAAACATCCCGGTCTCATATACCGCGGGGACGGAGGGGCCAAACCAGGGCCCCATACTGGACTTCATTAGGAATGCCAACCTTTTCTCATTTATATAATATCCTTTCCCACTTTTTTCTTTAGAAAGTTCCTCAATGTCATGAGTCAATTAAAAAAATTTAATACGGAAGTGCAGGCAATTTATTTCAAAGAAGCGAACGTATAGCGCCGTAAATATAACGCTTTAAGATACAGCTGCACTGGCTGAATGCTGGCCCAAAACAGAAGGCCATTCGTCATGTTCCCCATGCCTGGTACACACCGAGGTCCTTTCGTAAACGAATCTAATTATCATTGTCACCTGGACTACGCCCACTGCAGGGCGAAGGCCTCTTCCTTATTTCTTCAAAACGCGGTAATTCACTAACTGCATTCATCTGACCCCTGCCAATTCCTACTCTCATCTGGCAAACCAACTTTCTGACGTCCTTTGCTACGCCTTCCTCTTCTTGGATTCCAATTTTTTATCTTTGGCGACCATCAGTTACCCTCTCTTCACACTGCATGGTTGCCCATGACCACTTCTTCTTTATGATTTCCACTAGACTGCTATTAGCTCGAGTTATTTCTCTGGCTCGCTTTGCCCGCTTCCTATCTCTTAATGTTGCATCTACCAATTTCCGCTCCATAGCTCTCATCGTGGCCCTCAGCTTAAGTAGAACCCTTTTCATTAGCCTGCACGTTTCAGCCCCATAGGTGAGTACAGGTAAGATGCAACTGTTATATACTTTCCTCTTGAGCGATGCCGGTATGCTGCTAGTTATAAGTTCCGAGTACTTTCCAAATGTGCTCTATTCTATATCCTCTTAGTTTTTCCATTTCATGATCCGGATCTGCGGTTACTATCTATCCCAAGTAGACATATTTTCTTCGCACTTCCAGTGATTCGTTACCTATTAGAAACTTGTGCTCCTTCACGAGGCTGCTGAACATTAAATTAGCATTCTGCATATTAATTTTAGGCCTGCTTCTATAATCTATTATGGACGTTTAACTGAAGGTGTTGTGAAAGGAAGCGCGCTTCACTCTGTGTTCTTGCAGAAAAAATAAAAACCGCACCTTAAAGTCTAGCTGCATTTTATAATTATTGAAAAATAAAATACTGACCTCCGCCTGTTTTGCGTAATGCTAATCGCCGCTGCTGACTCTTGTCCAACACCTGTTACAAAACAGGAGTGTCGTCCTTATCATTCTAGTATTTACGCATTTTTATGAGCCTATAAAGAAAATATACGCTGGTATATCGTCTATATAGGCTTTTTGCAATTTGTATGCGGTGACATACACTTGTACGCTGGCTTGGCCGTAAATTCCGTATGTCCGTATGTGCTTACCGCGGACAAAACGTACTGCGCCTTTGCTCGTATGCCAACTCTGAATACAGTTCTGCTGAGGGCTTTCTTCGGGTTCTTAAGGCTTATTTTGCATGCCGCACAACTCATCTTATTCTAGTGCTTTCGACGTTCCACAGCGCGCACAGAAGTAGCAAAATTGTTCATTTAGCAGTGCTGAACGTAGAGGTCGCCATGGGAGCAGCCCCTGAATGCATGCATGTGATGCCCGAGTAGCACATAACTTGCCTACGTTGCAACAAATGGCATCCTTTCCGTGTCTATAACTCACACTAGTGGTTCACTTCATTTGAGAACTGAACTGAGGGCAATATTTGCTCTAAGCCTAAATTAAACTTCAGATGTTTATGTCTTCTATGAATCACTGACAGTTACCTTCAAAAATTATGTCGACGTCGAGTAAGTCGCGTTTTTTATTTTATTTTATTGCACCGGCGGAACATGACGTGACGTGACGTGAAGCCTGCTGTGGCTTGGAAAATATCAAGGCATTTGATGTGGGACGTTTCGAGTTGATCGTGAGAGTTCCTTTGTCCTGCCCACCCCCAGCCACCAACGCAAAGAATGAAGGTAAACTTGTAAGATAAGGAGTGAACTCGTACTAGTTGGGTTTTTACCAGACTGTCACAAGTAAGAAATCAAAGCCCAAGGTCAGTTCAGTTCAGTTCAGGCGTTCAGTCGTGTCCGACTCTTCGTGACCCTATGGACCATGTCACGCCACGCTTTCCGGTCTCTCACTATCTTCTTAACATCACATAGCTTCATCTGCAATGCCTCGAGAATGCCATCTAACCATCGCGTTCGCTGCCTACCCCTTCTCCGGCGACCCTCAACCTTTCCCAACATCAAATCTTTCTCCAGCGACTCCTCTCTTATCATCAGATGACCAAAGTAGCTGAGCTTTAACTTTAAAATTTGACCCTCCAATGAGCAGTCAGGGTTTATGGTCGACAATATCGACTGATTTGATCATCTGGCAGTCCAAGGAACTCTCACGAGTCTTCGCCAGCACCACAATTCAAACGCGTCAATTCTTCGGCGGTCAGCCTTTTTCACAGTCCAACTCTCGCATCCATACATCACAACTGGAAAGACCATAGCACGGGTTATACGGATCTTGGTTGACAGGCTAAACCCAAGCCCAAGGTATAAAGGCATAAATGAAGAAACACGTCTCGCAGACGAAAAGGTCAAAATCTTGGCACAACAGGCATAAAAACGAAAAGCTAATCCATCCTTGAGGGCATCGGATATTTTATTCCTTGCAATACAAATAGTTATTTAATGGCAATAAGTGATGTAGGGCAATATTATTCTATGCAAAACAGAAGAAATGCAAACATGTTCACACAGTATGTAGAAAACATTGCTTAGCAATCTGCTGCTCTCAATAAGGGGCTTAGGTTAAAGTGGTTCGAGTTCAAGAGAACTCGAAGCACCTATAACTATATACGAACGCAGGCGTAAGAAACGGAAGCAGACAAATAGCGCATACCTCTTTTTTAGCACAGACAGAACAGTTATTGCTGATCAATAATGCTGGCGAGAAAAGGTGACAATAAAAACGCGATATGAAAAGAAGCCAAAATACCAAAGGGAAGAGGAAAGATACCTCACGTGATTGGTGCAATAGAGACGTTGAACTATGCATAGAGTGATCACCATCCACTCCTTGCGGTTTCTATACTAACTTACGAAAACAAGACGAAATAGGAAGCATGAGGAGGCTCGAAGCTGCCCGATGTCTCCTGCAATCGCCATACGAAAGAGTGAGACCTTTTTATTCTGTGGAGTTTATTTATGTCGGCGATGAGAGAGAACAAAGACCGTGAGCTTTGCGTTCATACATCTATTTATGTGTTTTGCTGGTAACCGCCGAAGAGCGAACTCGGGAGCAGAAAAAAACCCCGCCATGCCTTTGAACATATTGACACTAAAGAGATGCTATCTGTCTGGAGAAAATAACAGGGTCAGGGTATCTCTTTTTATGAGTGGTGCTTCTTTTGAGACTGATACAAACGCTTTTTATGCATTATAGTTATTTCCAGTAACAGGGGACGTCGATATCTGTGCTTTCAGAGGAGACTGCCTACCGTATTATTTTGTAAGAAATAAAGTATCAGCATGCGTTTACACATTAACGCAAACAAAATAAATATTTGCGTGTATGCATGATTTCTTCTTGCGCCAATTTAAAACAAAACTTCATTCAACGAAAAATTATTCCGCAGTAGGGTTTGAGATAGAACAACTCTTGAGAAAAGCAAAAGCAGGAGGGTTACTATGACAGTATGCTAATTTATACTTTGTGAAATATGTAGATGTCTTACATTTCTCTGAAAACAGCGACGTGACCCAAAGCTGCGTTGTAAGGCTCGTGTGCTACTTCTATCTTAAATAGGCGGTGCCGCGCAGGCTCATGAAGGTTGTAAATATAAGTAAAGGGGTTTACACGCTGTGGGAATAAAATTGTAGCTAATGGTATAATCAACCTCTCATTTTTTCCAGGCAACCAGGTGGCACGCAGTGTCGATATGACATTTATATTCTCCATTCTGCATGAAGGTATTACTAGTATAATGATTATACATGTTCCCATTTTTATTTGGAAGTAGGTCCATAGTTACACGTTTCCGCCACATATTTAGATACGTGGCGCAATTTCTAATAATGGTATTCGTTCGAAGTTTCAGGACGTGAGTGCCTGACACGCTCTTTTAATGACTTAAAGGGCCAGAACGTGTCGAACACTTTGATAGAGAGGCATTTACCTAATCGATAAAAAATATTTATATCAATATATTTCAGTTATCTCATTGCAAAGTTCGCGAGTTAGTTCAATGTTAGGGGGTTGAATAAGAACGGAATAAATAATTATTGTTTGCATACATGGATAGATACAGGGATAGAAACATGAGCTAATAGACAGAGAAAGCAGAAGAAATTGAGAGGGACACAAACAAACAAAGGGAAGAACTCACAGACGCTTGGGAGTTAGCTGTATAAAAAGGTCAAACTGTCAAGTCTTATTAATATTACCTCCCCTAGCTGAAGCTGAACGTTTAGGTTTTAGATGTGATTGCAGCAGTCATAGCTCTGTTTCGGACCCCGTCGACAATACTGATGAATTGGGAGCTCTGGGTGGGAGTTTCTCATATGCAATGTTGATTTAACGCACTCTGTCAGCTCTAATCCTTCATACAATGCAAAGCGTAGCGTGACAAACCAATACAAAGAGGCACCACGTGCGCCAGAGTTGCAACTGATAGAAGCCGTGAACTCAATGCAACGAAGTATTGCACTTATTGTTTACAGAGTGACATTGTCTACAAAGCTGCACGGCTGGCGCTGGGTGTTTAATTTCATCCCGGCGGGGATTTCATACCACAGTACGCGCATTCAACGTGCGCTATTCTTGACGGCTTTTACAATGGCTTCACATGAACCCACATCAGAATAAAATCTAAAGAGATTTAGAAGTGTTCTAAAACATCCGTTCATCTAAAGTCAAGAAAAATGCATATAATAGTTTTCTGCGCTCAGTTGTTGCCAAAAATGTCTTGTTCGCCAAGATTTTTTTTAAGGCATTCCCCATTCATATGTATTGTAGTCTAGAGCAACTTCACGAATGCTGTTTTTATTGCGGCTGGTATAATCTGTCAACCCCCTTCGGAACAAGACCGAAATTGTTCAAAGTCTTTTAAACTGTAGGCACTTGGTACCTATTTTTGTATTGGCAGTTTTCATTATTGCTTTGACAACGAAGCACATCTTTCTGTGGTTGAATATAATAGAGTGGAGTCAAAAGCATCGCAGACTTATTAGAAAACTTTCAACAAGTAGATGACTTCGGTATATTCTCGAGTAAATCGGACAAAAATCTGTATGAGTGCGATACACAACTTTTGCACTATAAATACAGCACAAAAAATTTAAACTCTGGGTTTCAGCGCTGTTTATACGGTGATAATAACTATAGCACTAGTTTTTACTTCGTTACTTAGCATTAAACTAGGTACAGTGGAATAAGTTAGTGAAAGAAGAGCAAATATACCCCAAATTTCATCGCCTAATAGAATCCGCGGTCTTCAAACTAGGTAATGAAGATAAGCACACGTACGCTTTGACGTATAGCTACAAATCTAGAAAATACAAATGGTGTAAATGACCTTCTTCTAAGTAGTGCTGAAGCTGCCGATGAAAATGAATAGGCAGGGCAATAATGAAAAACTGAAACGCAAGCACCAAAGAAACCAAGCCAATCTCAATGTGCACAAGAGCAAAATAAGCTATTTGTTCTACTTCGAAGCCTGAAGGAGGCATTAGGTCGTGAGAAATCGGAATTCTGCGCTTGAGAAGAATTCGGCAGTCGAATACTCTGAAGTTCGCTCGATCACGCTCCCTTTCTCCAGTTCAGAGCACAAAATCAATAAAACGACGAGAACCATCAGAGCCTAAGGCAATTGTCATTAGTGAAGTTCAGAGAGCGGCAAGGCGGCAAAGTAGAGAGAACGCTAACGTCAGGAAGAGTACGTGTTACGAAAAGGCAGTTGAGGGCTTAGACGATAAAAGAGCAACGCAGGCTAGGAGAAAATTATCGCGGCTCATGCTAGAATCTACTAGCAGCTCGTGTAGCAATAGATTACGCTCTATATTGTCAGGCCTAAGAAGAGTAAGGGCGTCATGAGCGTTTGATATTATGTAAGCCGTACAAGCATATAACAGAGAACAGCGGTCAATTACAACCCGATAAAGTGATTTATAATTACAGAAGAGTAAGCGATTATTAATGCCTTAGTTGCCTTGGAACTTTTTTACATAACACAATATCTAAACTAATGCGACGTACCTGAAAGCTTTTTACACGAAGTTAGTTTTCGACAGGAGTTGATTTTCAAGATTACCGCAACTGATTTTCCAACGTTTCTTCGTGAACGCATCCCTCGCTACATTGAACGTTCTCTACAGGTAAGCGCTCGATGGTATAGGTGGCGGTACATGGTAGGAACACCTTTCGCACTTGCTAATTGTTGCACAATGTATCCATGCCTGTCTCTACATACTTCGTGACTCACCCCAGTGGCTCAGTGGTTAAAGTGCTCGACAGCTGGACAAAAGTACAGTGCCTAGAATATAATATTCTGGGTGCTATAGCTCAAGGAAGCAGGATTCAATGTCAACCGCGGCGGCCGCTTTTCGTTGGAGGTGAAAAGCAAGGCGCCCGCGTTTTGTGCGACGACATTGCACGTTGAGGAACAGCCGGTGGTCGAAACTGTGGCATCTCCTACTGCCTTACTTGCTTTGGGACAATAAATCTTACAAACCAAGCCATTTTAAACATCATCTAAGAAGCGCCGCGATTCATTATTGGCGCTTTGAAAGGCACTGTAGGTAAGGACAGTAAACCAACTGAACAAAATAATCTCAAAGCAGCTCAAGCGGACATAATTATTAATTGAAGATAAATGACTTTTCCAATATCATTTTTTTTCTCTGCTTCTTCAAGACCAGCTTCGTAATTTCCGCCACCTCAATTCATTTTATTAAAACATTTCTAGTAAGCTCTTTGAGGCTTTTTGATCTTCCGCACCAAACATCACGCCTTGGAGGCATTTCAAAAAGACAGAAAGGTATATTAGGTTTTTACTTCGTGGCCTTAATAACGTCAGCTTCTGCGGGCTCCTTTTCTAAAGCAACTTTATGTGCTGCACGCTTGTTGAGATTTCGTCGAAATACATGGGGAGTAGATTTTTGTCATTTATAAAAGCTCATCTAAGCCGCTGTAGTCACCAAAGATTGCCATCATTGATACGTAAACCCGTACGGTTTGTAAGGGTACCACTCCACATGTTTGCCCATTTCGAGATTATGGTTTTATAAAAATATGATATCGGGTTCGCTTTTCTAACTTTTTGCTTTCTTTATTTATATTAACATTTTAAAACCTACTCATCTGTACTATGGAAGGAATGCTTAGAAAATAAATTGCCTTAGTTAACTGACGATATTCGACAATTGTCTACTTTTGAGAGATATGACAGATGACCAGGATTTATGAAGCACTGCAAGTAGCGCAACCTGTACCTTTGCTGCTCGGTTGTTGCTATTGTAAAAAAACAAAACAAAAACAGAATGACAAATATAAAGCCCAATCCTAATGGGCCAACAGTTTAGTTGATGTACTGACATCGGCACCATGTTCGCATCACCGACAAAGACATTTCGCATAATTGCGCGTAATTAAGAAGGATTTTTCACGAGCATTACATAGAATTTGCCAGCCTTTTATGTTTCCAGAATTTGATTAATTTGTTACTCATAATGAAGTCAATGGTAATAAATTAATGCTTAGTAAAATTTCCAATTACTAAAACTACGCGAGCTGCGCGACGTGGCACAGACTCGTACAAAGTTCAAACGAAGCCGTGAGGAGTGCGAAGTGTTTTTCACTCTTCTCGAACCACGGTCCAGATATGCATTAAACGGAGGAGGGCGGATATTTAGCTCTATCAGTTGCACCTTTATATAAGCTGCCCACACGTTTTTCATCGGGTTTGGGTCGGCCCTTATTAGTGGCTACTGAAGTGTGCTGACTTCCAGGTTTTCCAGCAGCCTGCCACCTATGCTGGCAGGGCTCTGATAGAGCTGGAGGAGGAACTACTCACTGCTAAAGGTGCGGTCAAGAACATAGCGTACCCCTTTTTTTTTTTTTTCAGAAGGATAGAGCAGTAAGAGAAAGCGTTGAAGTGGCCCTGATTGATAGGACAGTCGTCTTGCCCCTCGCATCCTAGACATTCGCAGCTGACTGGCAACCTGACAGGAAGCTTGTTGAGCGCGCGGGCAGACGTCTTTAAAACAGGTGATTGGAGAACTGCGTTATTGCTGAATGAGTCATTTAACAAATGTTCACTTTAGTCCACCAGGTTGATCATGGTAGACTACAAACCTCTGCAATGAAAATAGTCGAATATTTCATACGGGTAAACTAAGCGCTCCAGAAATGTATTAAAATCCAAGGTGGAATCTGTATTTCAATCAGAGAACGACAAATATCACGGCACCAGTTTATCAGACCGTTACCATTGCAAAGTGTGTTATGTGAAGCGCCGAAGAAATGATGACGCTATAGTGTTTCGTAACAATACCTTTAACCTACTAAGAGCATTAAAAACATCATTAGTGGCCAAATGAGTTTGTGATCGATACCAATGTTTAAACGGTACAGAAAGGAAACAGCAGCAAATTCACGATAAAGTGAAGTCACAAGAAATGCCATTGTGGTCATCATATATGACGCTTTTTGTCATACGGATGTTGTGTAAGAGGTTGCCACGAGGAGTCCGGTTTTTGTAGATTTAATAGTAGAGAAGCGGTAGCTTTACGTTACTTGCGATCCAAAGGCCTGTTTCTAGATACATTTCACCTTCCCATCTCAAAGGAGTTGTCCATGCCATCTGTATCGTCACGTCCGAGCACCGGCTGGTCATTACATGGCGTTTTGTGTCATCTGGCAGCAGCCACTTGTCAAAGCCATAGCCCTGATTTCACGTGTACAGTGCCAACAACACGGGATCCGGTTTCTCTATACAACGCTGCCTTTGTAGCTGTCGCGGTGAAATTTGGGAACACTAAAACTTCGATTCATTCTAGTTGACATTCTATTAGAAATCAAGGAGCAGAATTGGGCATGGGCAGGGCACGGAGTGCGAAGAGAGGATAGCCGATGGCCGCTACGGGTAACAAAGTGAATTCCAAGGGAAGGAAAGAGTACCAGAAGACGGCAGAAAGGTAGTTGGAAGGCTTAGGTTAAGAAGTGGATGGAGTTTGCACAGGACCAGGTTAATTGGAGTAATAATATTGAAGCCTTCACCCTGCAATAGGTACAGTCCAACTGATGATGATGAAACTACATTTGTAAAGTATTATGCAAAAGCATTATTATAACTTGTTACGGCTCAACCTGTGTATCCTCTTATGATTTCGTAGTTTGGCAGTGAGTGATCTTTTAATTTCTTCTAGTACTCCTTACTGATACGCTCATTAGCATTAGCAACGGTAATATGTACAAGTCCTGTCGACATAGGCAAAAAGCACCACTTTAACCATGCCTTACTAACGTGACTACGTGGCCTGCAGTGAACCTGTTTGACTAGTAATAGAACGATCCCGGTTTCGGAACCGATCTTTGTCAACTTCGCCACATTATCTGACCTCAACCATGTGGTCCTTGATGTCACGCAATTCGGCACCTAATCAGCTCCTGTCTGTCACCTGTCATGTACTACAGTCACAAGCGTGCTCAAAATAATTGCGAACGTGAAAGCATGGCTTACCGCTTAAGTAAAATCGTTAAGATTTCGCGTTAAACAAACTTGCAGACAGCATCTCTCATTGCAACGCTTCCTCCGATTCAAGGCTGCCGACACTGATTATTCAAACCTGTGTAGCACACCGATCATTAACGTGAGCAAAGGGATGAGTATCCGAGTGAGTTTAATTCTTTTAAAAGATTGGAAACTAAACAGCTGTTTTTCTGTGATAATAATATAACCTATATGTTTCCAAACCGAATGCATTCTCATGGCTTGTGATTAGGGTGTGTAAATTGCCGTGAGACACACAGAGTGCAAGCAAGAAAGAGAACATTACATGTAGTGGCACTAGGAACCTCATTTCACCAAATATATCAGGATATAAGCTGAAATGAGTTTTATTTCTGGAATTAAAGAAAGAGAGGATGTCGCGAGTGACCCTAGTCTAGCGAAGAAAGGAATCATTGGTTGTTTACCTAGAGGTACTTTTTCTGCGATGCATGGGTCAAACGGGATCTAGCATAATGTGCTCCAAATGTGGGATGGCCGCGTGCGTCAATGAGGGTGCTGTCGAAGATTCGAAGTTCTGCAAGAGTCCGTTGGGAAATTGACGCGAAATATGTGGGGTATGCTTGGAGCATTTGGCGTGCTTGCTTGGTACATTTGACGCAAACGTATCGGAGGTAGTAGGGCGTGTACTGAATATATAGTGAGCGCACGAGAAAGTTGGGACACGACAACCCGGTCCAGCTTCCGGCACCAGACCGCTGAACCAAATGAAGCGACGCCAGAGTTATTCCTTTTTTGCATCCAGGTTCAGGTACGTACGTGACCACATTTCAGAGGTTCAGTGCGAAGCGAATCGGTAAAAACAAAAAGCATGACTATAAAACTCAACTGCGAGACGCATCACGGCTACTTCAGAAATTAAAGGTGATGGAGAAGGTTTGTTTTTATGCCGCTTTCTTTGGAGAAAAAAGAAGAAAAATGTTCACCTTCCTGCAGATAAAATCTTTCTGCATATACGATGTCAAATGTAGTTTATCATATACTTCGCTCATATCATGGCTAGCAGCGTAGCGCCAATAGCCTGCAAAAAACTTCAAAAAAACGCTATATTGCCAAGACTTTATGCGCGACCTGTGGTTTGAGGAGTGCTAGGCAATTTCAAAATGTAAATTTCGCTGCGAGAAACTCGGCGCCTCATATATATATATATATATTATGCTATGCTATCTTTACAATAAATATTTGATTTTGTGAAGCTTTAGAATATAAATGTTCTTGCAAGTGAGACCACTGCTTTTTTGCTATTCCCAAAACATCACACACGTACTCATGCAAGGCTGTATAGCCGTTTCAGGACAGAACGTTCTGCTCCTCCACAGTTAATATGTAAATTGATTATTAGGAGAGGCAATACGCTGTAACTACCACACTTCTTGCGAACACCTGAACTGTGCCGTAAGGAAAGATGTGAAGGTTGGCATGAAAGAAAAGGGAAATAATTGGCGCCGTAATCGTGGGCCATAAAATAATTTCGACCTTCTAGAGATCTTCAACGCGCACTGACATCACACGGTACAAGGACACCGTTTTGTATTATTGCGAAATCATTTCTTTGTCATAGGTGGCGCGCACAGGATTTGCAGCTCGAAATGACCGCGAGATGTCTGCATCAGATAACGGTGATAAGAAAAGGATAAGAAAAATAAATGAATCGCATCCACGCAACAGACGAACCGCCATCCCACCATTCCTCAGACGAGCGAGCAAACTACTACTCTCCGCCGATATCCTGCGGATGAATCCATAATTGTCCTTGCCTAACTTAAAGAAGCCCGATGGTTCTGAGGGTAAGGTGCATAACGGCATTCGGAAACACGACAATGAATAGAAAAGACAACAATAAACCGAAAATAAAAACAAAAAAAATGTTAAATATAGAATTTGTTGTTTTGTTGTTGTTGTCCGGTAAGAAGAAAAAGTAGTGCGAGCAAGAAAACTAACTATAAAGCTATAGACGTTATCAAGGCAATTAAACGCAGAAAGAACTTGTTAAGGAACTAGACAGGAACAATTGATTCTTTCGCACTCGCGCAAATAAGTAGACCTAAGTGCACACATGTAAATTTTTTGCCTCCGTCGAAACGCGACTGCCGCGATCGCAGTTTAGAGTCCGTAATCACAGTTTGATGCCACAGCTAGTAACTTTCCTCTGTCCCCTCAGGATAAAAAGGTTCCCGGAAGAGACCTGGGTCACCAACTGGCCCATCAACACCGGACACCAAAAATCTCATGTATGCGCCTTTCACCGATGGGGGCCACATTCCAACTTACCAAATCGATCTTTGAACTACGTATCTTTCGGGGATTCAAATTAAATCTCGGTGAGACAGTCAAGCTTCACTTTATCGTGGAAATCCCGCACCACAAAGATCCACCAGAACTTATATGTTGATATAGGATAATTCTTTAAATAATGCCCACAGCCTTCCAGTTTCCCACACGATACCCTCCACCTACAAAAGTAGCCCATCTGGAGCCCCTAATGAGACTTGCCCCTACCAGGGGCACTCGGTAACTTGACTCAGGAAAAAAAACGGTAATTTTAAAAGCTGTTTTCAACATTCGTCAACCTGAAAAACTATACCTTTGCATTTCGAAGTGGGGAAAAATACCCCGAAATGATGCTTGTTTTAAAATATTTTCGGTCATTGTCGTGTTTAATTTGTGGGTTCTTTATGATTCCTTTTCTTCAAGTATTTCCACTGACCATAACTACTAATTTGAGCTTGGTCAACAAACGTAAAAGACATTCTGGCACCCGAGGCCCTGAGTAAAGCGATAATTATTTAGCCATATTAGTAAAACTGATGCGAGGAATGAAACCTTTCCCCCTTCTTATAATACGACGACTCGTGTGACGATAGCGGCAGTGTACTTCTGCATCACCTTCCTTTATTGCGGCGGGCGTAAACGTCCTGCAATACCGCGAGTGTCGCGTAGAACGTGATCTAACGGCAAGGGTTGGAGCTGCGCAATAGCCATCTTGCCGAGACCTCGCGGAGGTAATCAACTAAAAATGTAGAGAAAAAAGGCGCTTTTTTATGATATACAATTAAAGAAAGCCGACCGCCACAGACATTTCCTAATCAATTATCCCCACGTTCAATTATTACTACACATTAATATAAAATCACTCACTGTGCTGCTTTCCTTTATGTTACTAGATGTTGGTTCAGTTGTTAGATATGTCATAACGAAGCCCTTTAGAACCACTGAAACTTTGTACTCTATTATCTGCAGGTTTAAATATTACTTCACATTACTACAAAAGCATCCTCTAGGCTTTCTTTCGTCGCAGTGCCTGTTGGCTCTATTGTGATTTTATATATTTGTATCTTTTAATCGCACCTTCAGTGTACATTATTGAGGAGGTGAATGGGATCACTTCAAACTTCGAAGATTAAAAAAAAAAAGACAAGAGAGAAAACAAAGGAACATGGTTCTACTGACATCAACTGCGGCTGTATCATTATGGAATACGACAGAAGGCACTGCTGCCCAAGCATCCGTGCACAACGTTGGACAGAGGATAAAAACAATGATAATGTTGGTCGAATATTCGGAAGAATCCCCCATGGTGGAGCATATTTGTAACAAAGGAGTAATTACTCATTAATATCCACCCAAGTGCAACCATATGGATACGAAGGCATCCTTCGTAGCACTATCCTTCGTATATATGTATATATATATATATATATATATATATATATATATATATATAGAGAGAGAGAGAGAGAGAGAGAGAGCACCGGACGCGATATTCGGAGGTCGTGGGTTCGGTCCCCACCGTCGGCATGTTGTTTTTTCTTCTACTTTGTGTTTAAGTATCTTTCCCCTAAGCAGATTACATTACTAATTTCTGTGATTATCCAAGTAAAAATTTAAAAAAGACGTAAAATACAATTCACAATGCTTTCCTTGGCCTCGCCGACTGTTGGCGTCTTTCTTTCATA
>JAJIZL010075739.1:0-12338 GCA_023969395.1 Amblyomma maculatum | reverse complement strand
CTTGTTAAACATGTTGGATGCAACCTTCCAGTGGCAAGCAAGATCACATTTGGAGCCTTAAACTTACCGCCCTTGCTGAAGTCCATTGCTGGCACATGGTGAGAGCGGGAGGTTCAATGCACTAGAAAAATAATTTCTTCGTAGTCGCCCTTCATAATTAAGACTTTCTTAGGGGAAATAGGCTAGGCAGCATTTTCATCACGCATTTGCTGTAATGCTTTTCTGACGCAGTTGCACACCTTACTCAAATATCCCGCATCTACTTTCGCGCTACAATCGCCAAAGTAACACGCACTTATTTGAGGTATATAGGGGCTGCAAATGCGGCACTTACTGATATGTCGAATTTTGGAGAACCGTGCGCCATCTCACTTCAATAATACTCAAAACGAGAAAACAGCCAATGTTTTCCAACTCGTTGCATCTACATGAGCTGCGTATTGATATTAAGCATGCAAGGTGTTCTAACAAAGAGCGCATGTTTCAAGGGACTATAGTCAAATTGAGCGTTGAGGGAGTTACGTTATGCGCCACGCCCTCTCCCGATAGCAGCTCAGAAGGAACGAAATTTGAACAGCGCTGTGTGCGCTTATATTTTATCATAAAAAACAACGATAGTGAGCGAGCAGCATTACGTCCGCCACTTCACACTCGCCGCCGGCGATAATCGACCACCAACTGCGATCACCGCGCCGCCGCTCGGCCCCACGCCTGCTCCGCAGGGCGGCTACTTATGACGTCGATAGTACATAATCCCAACAAGGCGACAGTTTTTCATTGCGATGCGAACACCGCTGTACACCAGCAGCTCCACGATAAGCAGCATCTCAAACGACGCTGCGCATGACGCCGCAGTACCTGACAGGCAGCCTGATGACCACAGGGACTGCAAAGCGCTGCCCCACGAAGAAAGAGAGAACGTCATAAAACATTGTTCTTCCCATGTTTCGCCGCGTGACGCTAACCTTTTCCCCCCAAAGGCAAAGCATGTACTATTGCTAGCCAATTGGGAACAGTAGAAAAGGAGGACACGATAACGCTAGGCAGTCGGATCGGCCTTACTCGGCAGGCATTGTAAAAATAGAAGTGGCTCTCTTGGAGTTTGCCTTCACTTTGTTATCGATTCTTTTGCGTCAGTGGAAACAAGCCAATTTTGAATCCTTCCTCCAGTCGCCCTGGTAACCTAACAAGCACCGAAATTTTCTATGAATGCCCATTGTGCGTCCAAATTGTAGCTTGTGATGCGATGAAGAAACAAATTTCAGTGGCGGTTGAAAGGGCTAGGCGCGTAGCAACACTACACAAACGGGTTCACGAAGTCCGACTCGAACGTACTTGTCGCCGATGCACTGGCTGGAAACCGAATATTGGTATTGCTGATTGCGTGATTCTAGGCGTCTTCCGAATCTTCTTGCTCTATTTGATGGGCGTCTTCTTCTTTTCCTCCCACCTTCTCTCTTCCCGTATTTTTTCCTTCTTCTGTAGCTCAGGGCAACTAGTTACCATGGTTACGGCGCATGCCTAGTAGTGACTAGAGACGATTACGCGAAATGCGGCTCTGACTACCCTGTTGTAGCTTTCGACAAACGAGATAAATCCCACTACGAATGATCGTAGATGCCTAGTTTATTACAGGGGCTTATACTGAGCGCAATTGTTGCGTATGACTAACTTACTGTGTTGTGAATGTGCCCCGACATTACATCAAACAAATTTTGAAACGAAAGCCTTTTAAACAAAACAAATTCCGCAATTAAACGCTTAGTCATTGATACCTTATATCTGCATGCTGCTGACTACTCTTGTAATTTGAAATTGCCGAAGACGGTTATCAAACCTTTACGGCAGAGCTTGAATGTTATTGTTACGAGCAATTTCATTTTAATATCACACAGTAATGTTCAAGGCTTACAGTAAACATTCTTGGTGCCTAAATGCTCTAACTAAATGAGGGAAACAAAGCAAAATTATTTCTCAAGCGATACAATCTGGTGCTGTAGCCAGAAGCTCCTGAGCTGACATAAAAAGGAAAGGAAGCGATAACTAGACATGAAAGAGAGAGAGAGAAAGAGAAAAAAAAGATCCTGATAGCAAGAAATGTACTGAGCTCGCAGTTTTGTTTGTAAAAAGGACTCGGAAACCTGTTGTTCTATTTTGTGTGTTCCGTGCCCTCTACACGACTTTTCGAAAGCGGCAGTTCGAGGGTTGAAGTGAAGGTAAAAGTGCTTAAACGCGTGCCATCCTGCATGGTTTCTTGGTACGCCTCCCCTTACGAGATGGTGGCACCATTTCGGCTATACCGCTGACAGTATCAGCAGACTGCCTCCCCCCAGCTCTCTCCACCTAGGTCTTCTCTCGTCGAAAACGTGGTTCTTAGTTCCTAAATCCCTCGCCAGCATTCTGCCACTTATGCGACAGTACTGTCCGCTGCGTTACAGCGCTATTCTGCAAGAGGTCTTCAAGCGACGAATGAGACGGTCCCTGCCTACCTTAGCGCTTTTGTTTCGCTGATTGTGCAAGCTACCGGGCTCCAAAGAATGGCCCATCCAATTCTGTCACCCGCTACATCACGTAAGCAGTAAACTGGTTTTACGCTCTTAACAATGTATGCATTTAGGGCAAGATGTTTATTTAGTCGGAGACGTTTTAAGCATATCAGATGCCATGTTTATAATCCGTTTCAAAACACGAGGACACATGACTTTTGCGAAGAGGCTTGCTGAGAATATTTGATAATTTAGGACAACGAACATTGGGGGTGGTGTTCCCCGTAAGATATATGTGACGTTGCTGCTTCCCGTTTTCTCTTGAGCAATTTTTATTCGTTGTGAGATTAGCTGCGGCTTACGTAAGCAGCGATGGAGCATTGGCTAAATAATAAAGTGGCCTTAAAGTTATGGAGAATACTTGATGGGTAGAGTTATGCCTAATGAATGCGATGCCAATAATCCAAATGCTATGCACTTGACAGTCTTGCTGGCCAACATTCCAAGAGTTCTTTTAGGCAATTGCTATGACCATCGAAACCTTTTACGAGTAAAATTCCGGCTCCCCTGTGATCAACACTGCTCCACATTGGGAATTGTACCAAATAGGACGACTTGCTAAAGGAATGTGCTGCGCAGCACGATAAACTGCACCATGTGTATGCCTGAAAACAGCTCAGCGCATCCTCAGTAAAACAACATATGGTTTGTTGAATCGCCTTCTACTCACGCCTGATAGTAAGAGATACCTGTTATTTCACTTATCTGGCGCTGATTCCGCAAAGCCCAACTTCAAATCGTATGACGTCTAAGAAGTGAGCTGCTAGATCTATGGAGAATTTTGAACTGCAATTGGCACTGTTTAAAGCGTACAACACCACATAAATGCGTTCCTCTTTAGCGTGTTAAATATATTGTTCACAGATTGTACTATTGAATACTTTCTCTAAACCATTTTTTTATCTATCCACGCCTTGCTGTTCGGCACCTTTTCTGTTCCACTCAAGACTGAGTATATTTACAGGGTATGCTTTGTTCAATGGCTTCATGTCGCCTTATTTTAAAGATAAGGCGACATGAAGCCTTTCAACCAAGCATACCCTGTAAATATACTCAGTGTTGAATGGAACAGAAAAGTTGCCGAACAGCAAGGCTACTATTCCTAACTGCTCCTATTCTAAGTCTCTGAATACTTCCTCTAAGCAAGCTGTGAATAGTAGAGTTGATCTTTTGCTTGGTTGCAGTCTAAGGTTGTCCGGATTCTAATAGCGATTACCTTAGTAAATACATTATACGTAACGGACTGTAGGCTGATTGGTCTAATGTTTCATCACCTTAGCGTCCCCCTTCAAATTAATTAAAATAACGTTTGCGTTATTTCATGGTTTCGGTACTGTCGACGACACAACTTTGTAACCAGGGTGGTCATTGTTTCTAGTACGATATCCCCTCGTCAATTAACAAATCCATAGTTACCTGATTCTCTCCAGCTCCTTTCCCTCTATTGATAGTTTCAAGTGCTTTCTTAACTTCGTCCTTCGTCAGTGGAGGAACGTCTCACCGTCTTTCCCTACCGCTAATCTCATTATTGCCCTTACTTCTTATACTACTGCAGAAATCAGTATAGAACTCCTCGGCTACTTTGACTATCTTGTCCATTTTCGTAATTGCATTGTCCGCCTTGTCCCTTAGCGCATACATCTACGTTTTGCCTATTCCCAATTTCTTCTTCATCGTATTAAGCCTTCAGCCGTCCTTTCCAGCAAGACTAATTTTGTCCATGTTATTCTTCCTCATATCGGCCACTTCGCGCTTATTTATTAGCTTTGATATATCTGCCAATTCTTTCTGGTCTCTTCGATTGGAAGCTTTCATACTTTCTCGTTTCTTAACCAAATATTTCTTCTCCTTAAACAGCTTACCGCTACCCTTTCTAACTATCCTACCGCCTACTTCTACAGCGCACTCAGTAATGGTACCTCTAAAAAATCCTAGATTAGAGCTGAATATCTATTCTGTGGCGAGATCCTGAACTCTTCTGCCATCCCCCTCACTGCTAATTCGTTGATGAACTTCTTTCTTTCCAATCTGTTTCATTCCCTATTCAGATTTAGACTAATTCGAGAACTTACCATCCTGTTGTCAATGCGTAGCACCTTTTCGATTACCTCTACATTCTTCATAATGGGGGGGTTAGAACACAATATGAAGTCCATGTTATGTTTAGTCTCCCCGTTAGGATGTTTCCACGTCCTGTTCCGGTTCTTGCATTTGCTGACGGTGTTCATGATTCTTAAGTTATTGCACTCCGCAAACTCAAAAAGTAACTCTCCCCTGCTATTTCTAGAACCAATGCCATATTCACCCACTGCCTGGTCTCTTTTCCCTAGCTTGGCATTCATGTCACCCGTTATTAAGGCGAAAGCCTTCAATGGCTCATGCTGTCCTGGACAAAGTGTGTCCCGCTTTTGGGGCGTTCTGATTGGCCGAGACGGGATGCGTCCCTGCTATCTGCAATGCCACATTCGAACGCTGCCAAGGAACGCCATGCGACAGGAGTGTCAATGGAAAATGCTATAATATATATTGCTGCAATCGTTTTTAATATACCTCCCGGCGTTTACATAATCACACATGACAGCTTTCCGAAAAACACTACAATACCAATTATAAATGAATATAAACATAATTTCAAGATTACCACTCTAGTTCTCAAATTAATAAACAAACAAAAATTGTTATGTCCAAAAGCGCAGAATCCATTACAGTATAACCTAAATAAGGTGTGAATTTTCTTTTCCCCTTCCTATCATGATACCCAATTCTGTAAAAATAGGGCGGCTCGAACATCCCTAGTAGAGAATGGCGCCATAATATCTAAAGCTTGCAGACTAACCTATTGCTTATTTCAACAAACACTACTTTGAATAATTGTTTAAGCGTGGTAAGTTGTTCAGTCTTTCGCTGCGGTTTAGCAAATGGGTGGATACCCCTGCCAAGTTGTAGAAACTTTTAGCTCTAATTATTACTGGTATGCGTCTTAATGGTTTTGTCAGCTCCGGCTCATCTATACAAGAGCACGCTCTTATAAAACCTGTTTGTAGCTTCTATCAGAATAGACAGAGGTCACCCTCGTATTAAACTTCTTTAATATTACTGTTTGGGTCAAGGGTTACAAATGCGGAGCATACGTATTCACAGAATAATGGCTAACGATGGTTCACTTTATAGGGCAAAATAAAATGTTTAGCTTTACGCCATCGCTGCAAAATATGCGATCCATGAGATGGGGTATATAGTCTCTAAGAGTTCACACAAAGTTTTTTCGCATAAATGTTTTCGGTTGTGCATATTCTCTATAGACCACAATTTCTTTTGTATTCTTTCGTATTCCAACCCAAGACGTACTATTTTGCAACGCCTGTCTACCGGATTAAATCTGCCTCCTGTTTTGTTCCTTTATAAGGTGACAAATGTAGTAGAAATATTTCATAACACTCCACCCCCTTCTGCTCACTAGCCTCAAACTGGACCCCAAAGGCCCAGCTGACTCTGGATGATTATGACCCGACGCCAGACGATGGCCTAATTTGCATCTGCCACTCGGTGCTGCTCAACCCGGTGGAGTGCCGTTGCCGGCACGTCTTCTGCCCTCTGTGCATCGCGCAATCGGTTGGCACGGACAACAGCTGTCCCGTGTGCCACATTCGGGACATCAGCTTTTTCCGTCCCGTTCCTGCCCTCGTCCAGAGCATGCTGAACAATCTGAAGGTAAGAGCAGCTGATACTTCCCACCCTACTGACGCGCACTTTGCACAAGTAAAATATCACTGCTATCTCAAACAACACAGGGAGAACAGGGAAAATGCATGCATTGAAGCGAATATCTATAAAACCTTTGTTTGTACGTATGCATCTTTAGATCCTCATGAGGATCAAACAATGCACTATATGGAAATCGATACACAGTACATGAATGGTAGCTGCAAGTGTCAAGCCAGGTGGACATGAAATAATTTTTCATCGCTTTTGACTGTTTCAAACCGTGTCAAACCGCCTGTGATTTTTTTAAAAGTATATTCTGCATTCCCGTGTTAACGAAACAAAGCAGTCAACAGCTACGCCTTTCCCATCCTTTGTTCGTGTACCAGAACACACCGAGGAAATGAGTACCTCAAAGGATCCAAATAAATTGCACATGAAGATGAATATTCAGATTGCTCCCAATTATTGACAACATTTCGTGTGAAGAAAAACTAATTCAGCTGGAAGAAATTTCGGTTGCCAAGGAGGGCGTGCGAATTGAATTTGAAGCTGTAAAACTGACATTGTAAGGCATGGACCACATATGCTGGTTGGCCTAATTTGAATCAATGTGGAATATATGAATCCGTAATGTGAACGCAAGCGACCCAATAACAGAAATGCGTTCAGATTTTGAGAAAACAATAGTAAAAATACAACATAATGATTGCACAGTGCGCTCGCGAATAATTACATAGAGACTAAGGAAAATATTGCTTTGAATCATTTTACAACAGACGGTAAAGCTTTCTTGGTGACTTACTATTTGTTACTTTTGATGACCCACTTGTAGCCACCTTGATTAGATTTCCTATCTGACCTTAAAAGCACTTGAATACGAGGAATTTGGTTTCTTTGTTTACGATTGTATCTAGTAACTATTGTATATTCACCTTGTTTGCGCGGGCACTGCATAGAATAAATAAATAAATAAAAAAAATATATATGCCTATATATACATATATATTGTAGGGGTGTGTTTATTCAGTTGACGCAGATGGATCCACCTGCTCGGGATGAACTCGAAGCGGGGTGTAAGGCGTAGCTATTCACACAGACAACGACCAACTTCTTCGTCCTCGAGCGCGCCAGCACGCGATGCATGGCAGTGGCTATGAAGACGAAGATTACCACACTACAATTTCACCCCGGGTAGAGAAGGAGCCATCCTGGCGACTTATGGAGCCGAAAGAACCGACGAATCGTAGTATGGCTTGATTCGGTTCACATTAACTGTTTCGCGACGACGGCGACGTAAGTCCGCAGAGGGCGTAACAGGCTCAACTACCTAGTTGACAGGAGATGCTTGTTGGAGGACTCGGTATGGAGCGTGATATCGAGCAAGAAGCTTTTTTGAAAGGCCGGTGGTTGTGGCAGGGACCCAGAGCCACACCAGGCAGTTAGGTGCATATGTAGAAGGCTCGCCGGCGTCGCGGTGGTGTTTTTGTTGCCACTGGTTTTCCGTTGTAAGCGAACGGGCGAGCTGACGGCATTCTTCTGCGCACTGGGCGGCATCCGAGAATGGCGTCGATTCAGAGACATCAGGGCGGTAGGGAAAGAGCGCGTCCATTGTACAAGTTGGCTCGCGCCCGTAAAGAAGAAAGAAGGGAGAGAATCCAGTGGTGGTCTGTATCGCAGTATTGTACGCGTAGGTTACGAAGGGAAGAACCTGGTCCCAGTTGGAATGAGCGTCGTTGACGTACATGGCCAGCATGTCACTCAGAGTACGGTTGAAGCGCTCGGTCAGGTCATTCGTCTGAGGGTGGTAAAAAGTTGCAATGCAGTGAATTATGCGGCATTCTTTCAGTACGGCCTCAAGAGCTTCGGACAAGAAAACGCGTCCGCGGTCACTGAGCAGTTCCTTCGGAGCCCCGTGGCGAAGAATCAAATTGTTGAGAAGGAACAAAGCAACGTCTTCTGCGGAGGCAGAGGGTAACGCTGATGTTTCAGTGTTTGCGTGTAAGATGTTCTACTGCCACAATAATCCATCGGTTTCCAGCAGGAGTAGTAGGAAGAGGGCCATAGAGATCTATGCCAACGCGCTCAAAAGGACGAGCAGGGCAGGGTAACGGCTGCAACGAAACAGGGGACTTCTGAGGAGTTTTTCGGCGTTGACAGGATTTGCAAGCGCGCACGAAATGTCGTACAAAGCGGTACATTCCACGCCAGTAAAATCGCAGACGTATGCGCGTGTAGGTTTTCAATACGCCACCGTGAGCACATTGTGGGTCACCATGGTACGCAGCACAAATGTCGGCACGGAGATGACGCGGGAGGACTAGAAGCCACTTCCGTCCATCAAGCAAATAATTGCGGCGATAGAGAAGACCGTCACCAATGGAGAAGTGGTTGGCTTGCCGGACGAGCGCTTTGGATGAATGACCGGAAGTAGGAGTTGAGAGAAAATCCAAACGTGCATTGATCCAGGGGTCATTCCGCTGCTCGGTAGCCATGTCGATAGTGGCAAGAGTCGACAAATCGTAGGCACAGAAGTTGTCAGACGAAGTATCTCTAGGCAATGACGAGCGTGAAAGAGCATCCGCGTCCATGTGCTTCAGGCCTGATCGATAAATGACATGAATGTCAAACTCCTGGAGAAGGAGAGCCCAGAGAGCAAGGCGACCGGATGGGTCTTTCAGAGAGGCAAGCCAGCACAAAGCGTGGTGATCGGTCACAACTTAAAACGGTCGGCCATACACATAGGGACGAAATTTTCCGATGGCCCAAATTATGGCCAAACATTCCCTTTCTGTGACTGATTAGATTCTGCTTTCGTCAATGTTCGGCTGGGGTATGCCACAACATACCCGCTGTAACCAGGCTTACGTTGGGTAAGGACGGCACCAAGCCCAATACCGCTGACATCAGTGTGGATCTCCGTAGGCGCAGATGGATCAAAGTGGCGTAGAATGGGAGGCGAAACCAAAAGGCGGCGTAAAGTGTCGAAGATTTTATCGCAGGCTGGAGTCCAGGCGGAAAGGTCGGAGCTGCCGGCAAGGAGCTGACTCAGAGCAGCGATGATAGATGCGAAGTTCAAGATGAAACGTCGAAATTAGGAGCAGAGGCCGATAAAACTCCGGAGCTGCTTCAAGGAGGTTGGCTTCGAAAATTCTGCAACTGCACGAAGTTTGGTGGGGTCGGGAAGAATGCCGTCCTTAGAGACTACGTGGACTAGAATGGTGAGTTTTTGAGCGGCAAAGTGGCACTTCTTCAAATTCGGTAGAAAAAACTACGATGTCATCCAGATAACAAAGACAGGTCTGCCACTTGAGTTCACGAAGAACAGTGTCACTCAGGCGCTCGAAAGTAGCTGGGACATTGCAGAGGCCAAAGGGCATAACGTTGAACTCGTATAAGCCGTCCGGTGTTATAAAGTCAGTTTTCGAGCGGTCATCATCAGCCATCGGTACCTGCCAGTAGCCGGAGCGCAAATCAAAAGAGGAGAAATACTCGGCTCCCTGTAAACAGTCCAAGGCGTTGCCAATTCGCGGCAGAGGATAGACATCTTTGCGCGTGATTTTGTTAAGCCTACGGTAATCGACGCAAAACCGAATGGAACCATCTTTCTTGGTGACCAAAACAACCGGAGAAGCCCATGGACTGTTAGATGGCTGTATGACGCCCCGGTGAAGCATGTCGTCCACGTTGTCAGCAATGACTTGGCGCTCAGAGGCTGACACGCGATAAGGACGCTGTCGTAAAGGTGCGTTTGTTCCATTGTCTACTGTGTGCGTAACGACAGACGTGCGACCTAGAACGGTGTGAGGAAGCTCGAAGGCAGAAGTGAAGTTCTGTAGAAGAGCAGCGAGTTGGTCGCGTTGTGCGGGTGGAAGATCTGCGTCAATAGCTTGTTGAAGAACATCGGGTGGTGTCGAAGTGGTCGCTATATCGCAAGAGCTGAGAACATTAACGTGTAATGAAGTAGGCGTGGCAGGAAAAGTATTTACAAGCGCGGGATCAAGTTCTTCAATACGACCGAGACACTCGCCGCGTAGCAGGATGGACGGGCACGAAAGTGGATTTGAGACGTACATTGCACTAAGGCCATCTTCGAATTTGAGAACCGCAAATGGAAGCAGGAGGCAGGGATGGCTTGAAGCGGCGTCGGAAGGTGTGAAGAAGATAGTTGAAGCAGTAGCGCTTTCACAGGAGAGTGGAACGAGGGCAGCAGAAAGGGGAGGAATGTCTGTGTTATTGGCGACAAGGAGCTTTGCAGACCGGGTTGGGACGTCACACAAGACGGTATCACAAAGAGGTAAAAAGGAAACTTCCGCGCGGGCGCAGTCAATAACTGCACGATGAGTGGAAAGGAAATCGTAGCCCAGGTTGATGTCGTGTGAGCAGTGAGACAGTACAATTAACTCGATGGTCTATAAGACGTCTTTGATGAGAACACGGGCCGTGCACGCCGCTGAGGAATGGATGCGCTGTGATGAAGCGGTGCGAAGCGAAAAGTCGGAAAGCGCGGTGGTCACCTTACGAAGACGAAGGGAAAGAGCTTCACTGATGACGGATACGGCAGCACCCGTGTCGACAAGAGCGAAAACTGTGACGCCGTCAACAAAGACTTGTATTACGTTGGCGGGAGAACAGGGAGGACTTGAAGAGTTCGAACAAAGCGCAGTTCTTGCCCCGGGAACTGCGACTGTTAGTTTCCCTCAACAGCGCCGGTAGAACGTCGGGTAAGAGGGGACGGGGAACGGCGAGTTGTATACGTTTGATTGTTATGAGATACAAAGTCGGGACCGGGCGGAGTTCTCGGCGAGGGCTGCTCTGTATCGTAGTAGTTCCAGAGGTCAGGTCGAGAAGGTGGAAGGCGTTGGCGGCAAAGGCGTGCAACATGGCTCGGCAGCCCGCAAGAGTAGCAGATTGGCCGGTTGTCCGCGGTACGCCATGGGTTCGTAGGGCGTTGGCGTACCCTTGGAATAGGGGCATAAAATGCAGACACAGGCAAATGCGAAGATAGGTTGGAAGGAGCGGTCTGGTAGGAAAGAGATGCTGATGGCATCAGCGGCCTGGCCGCAACTTGGGCGTAAGTCAGTGGTGCCGTTACTTGCGCCGGCACGGGGCTGGGCGGCAGCACAGGGCTGGGCGGAGGCATGGAGCTAGGCGGAAGGACATCAGCGATGTGATCTTGCACAGCACGCTGTATGGTAGGGGCCAAAGACGTACCCATGTCAGGAGCAAGGTGGCCAGTATTCTGTAACTGAAAGACCAGTGATAGCTGGCGGGCGACCTCTTCTCGAAGGAAGGCTTTGATTTGTTGAAGCAAAGCGCTGTCCTCTGATGGGGTAGAACCGCCCAGCGCCAGTGTAGAGATGGCGTCGTCTGTAACACCGGAACACCGGGTAGAAGCGCGCTTCTTACGAAGCACGTCGTAGCTCTGGCAAAGTTTAATAACATCACTGACCGTGGCAGGGTTTTTCACCCAGAGCATCTGGCACGCGTCGTCAGAGACGCCATTCATGATGTTTTCGATCTTCATCCGTTTCGGACATTAGCGGATCGACATGCTTGCACAGGTCCACTGGTGAAAGACTGTTCGGCATGCTGAGTGCGCTCACGCAAGCGTTGTTCTGCCCGGAGCTTGCGATTTGCAGGGCGGCCGAACACTTACGCAAAATTCTTTTTAATAGCAGACCAAGATGGCAGGTCTGCCTCATGGTTGCGAAACCAGAGGTTCGCCACGTCAGTCAGATAGATGATTACGTTACTTAGCTTGGTAGCGTCGTCCCATCTGTTGTAACTACTGACGCGCTCATATGCCGACAGCCAGTCGTCGATGTCTTGTTCGGCTGTGCCACTGAAGAGGCACGGATCACGCTGCCGTAGAGCTCCAGAACACAGCACGGTGGTTGGGAGGGGCGACGATGTCGAGGCAGTGTCGCCCGGCATGCTGGAAGTAGAGGATAATAAACTCGGGATGAACTCGCAGCGGGGCGTAAGGCGTAGCGATTCACACAGACAACGACCAACGTCTTCGTCCTCGAGCGCGCCAGCACGCGATGCATGGCAGTGGCAATGAAGACGTAGATTACCAAACTACAA
>JAJIZL010075711.1:0-14571 GCA_023969395.1 Amblyomma maculatum | reverse complement strand
CGCTGAGCATCAGCTTTCCCAGAGCCCAGCTGCCCGGTGAGACATGCACACGTTACATCGAGGAAATATTGAAACGTTGTCGCATTGTAAACCGGCAGATGTCAGAAGAAGACAAGGTAGGGCACCTTCTCAAGGGGATTGCTAACGATGTGTACAGCTTCCTTATTTCGCGGGACACACTTGCCACAGTAGCAGGTGTCAATCAAGCAGTGCAGGGCATTTGAGGCGTTAATGGCACGTTGGATAGCGCCCAAATTTGGCCGTCTTTCAAATGTGACAACTTTTGTCGGTATCGACATTCCGGAGACATCGATACCGGCAACATCGCTTCTACGATGATAATGATGAAGACATCGTTTCTATGGTCAGGAGGATTATACGCGAGGAGCTAGATATTCAGCGGCAACGTATAAATTTCGATGTACATTACCACTTAACGTCGAGGTCCGTATCGTCATGGGAACAGCACACGCCATGTGCTGCACAAAATAACAGCGAACCATCTTACAACAACGGCGTGGAGCGGGCCCTGCAACCAACATCGCACCCTTATTTCCAGCAACGTCCAGCCCATCCGGATGAAGTGCCTCGTAGTACTCCTCATCGCGCTTCTGTCGCCCCATCTCGGCCTGCAAGGGATCCTGAAGTGAACTACCAGAGCCGCCAGCCACCCGAATGTTACGGTTGGGGAGGGGGCAGCGGACATATCTTCCGCTTTTGCCTGCGTCGTCAAATTATCCGACCCCCTGTCCAACGAGCACCACGCTTCACGAATGGTGCCCAGTTGGGGCAGCAGCCACCCGGTACCTTCTATCGGCCCTCTTCGCCTCAACGCCATGCATGAAATGACTCCCCTGTGTCTGATCGCAGCATCACAACCCGCCGCAGTTACAACCCTGTTTGCCATCCCGACGTCGCCGCTTTGTTTCTCCACCGCTGGGAAACTAGGTGGTGCGACCGATGGAGGCAAGATCGCCGGACGGTCAAATTCACGCCTACCTCTACCTATCGTTATGCTAAAGAATAAAGTGTCAGTGTATGTAGACAATGTTAAAACGGGTGCTTTGATTGACACTGGTACCGCTGTGTCAGTTATGAGCCTTTCTTTTAAGAACCGCCTCCGAAAGAAAGTTATGTTTGTGTGGGACAAAAACACTACGTTTTGTGGAGTTGGAGGTGAAACTGTAGTTCCGGCTGGCCTGTGCTCAGTTTCGGTTCTAATTGGTGACGAGTTCTATAGGACACATTTCGTTGTATTGAGACGTGCCACGCACGACGTTATCTCGGGTGTTGACTTTTTGCGCGAGGTGGTGCGACTTTAGGCTTTAGTGCCGGTGAAATTTGTTTGCAGCCGAATATTATCCCCGCATTAGTAGATAACGTTTCTCAGAGTCATCAAGGAGTTCTAGCCCTGAAGGAAGATGTGCTGCTGCCTGCGATGACGGCGACGTTTCTCCCCGTGAGGTCATCTGAATCCTTCATGGGTAAACATTGAATAGTTGTCGAGCCAGATGTCTCGAATGGAGCGAAAAAAACATTTTGATGCCACGCTCCGGTCTTGGAGGCGGAGGAGGTCGCGCATACCTCTAGGCTGTGAACGTGTTAGAAGAGTCTGCTCGTCTACCTTCTGGTTTGACAGTTGCGAGATCTGAGAGTTATGTGACTCATACCGTTGGAAATATTTCCGATCGCAGAGGAGACGCGAAAGACAAGTCTGAATATTGTGCTGCGCTTGAGGACATGGTCAACAAATCGCTCCCATCTAGTGAACGTCTTATTCTGCAAGACATTTTGACAACTCATGTCGACTTTGCCTCAAACGGTTCGGGTAGCCATTTCCTAGCTTCTCGGCTACAGCACAAAATAATACAGGAAACGCACCCCTTATTCGCAAAAAACCTTACAGAGTCTCCCCGGCAGAGCGCAAGATAATCCAAGAACAGCTGGACGAAATGCTGCAGAAAGGAATCATCCCAGAATCTTCTAGTCCGTGGGCCGCACCTGTGATCCTAGTGTGAAACAAAGACAATTCTTGGTGATTTTGTGTGGCCTACCGCCTTTTTAATGCGGTAACAAAGAAAGACGTATACCCGTTACTTCGTATTGATGACGCTGACGACTGTCGGCATTCGGCGTCATATTTCTCCTCTGTTGATTTGCGATTTGGCTATTGGCAAATTCCTCAACATCCATCAGACCGTGAGAAGACTACTTTTGTAACACCAGATGGTTTATACGAATTTAATGTAATGCCCTTTGCATTATGCAACTCTCCCGCGACGTTCGAGCGATTTATGGACACTATCCTTCGTGGCCTCAAATGGGAAATATGCATGTGCTACCTCGATGATGTTATCATTTTTGGAAAGACCTTCCAAGAGCACAATGAAAGGCTGCATAATGTTCTTGAATGCATTGGCAAAGCGGGCCTCATTTTGAATTCGAAGAAGTGCCATTTTGGAGAGCGACAAACTTTAGTTCTTGGGTTCCTCGTCAACGAGGATGGTATCAGGCCGGATCCGCAGAAGATTGCTGCAGTACGCGACCTCGAAACTCCACGCACCCTGAAAAGTCTTCGGAGCTTTCTTGGCCTCTCTTCTTATTTTCGTCGCTTCATTGCTGGTTTTGCACAACTTGCCCACCCTCTTACTTCTCTACTGCACAAGGATTCGCAATTTGTGTGGACACCAGAGTGCGAATCCTCTTTCAACCTGCTCAAGTCTTCTCTAACTTTCGCACCACTGCTGCGCCACTTCGACCCTTCTGCTGTGACGGAGGTTCACACTGACGCCAGTAGCATCGGTCTTGGGGCGGTGCTTGTGCAGCTGCATGGTGGGGCTGAACACGTTGTTGCATATGCCAGCCGCACCTTGACAAAATATGAACGGAACTACACAGTTACCGAATTGGAGTGTGTTGCATTTGTGTTCGCTGTGCACAAGTTCCGACCATATCTATATGGACGCTACTTCACCATAGTTACTGACCACCATTCGCTATGCTGGCTGATCGGACTTCGCGATCCATCTCGTTGTCTGGCGTGCTGGGCATTGCGCCTACAAGAATACAACTTTGGTGTCGCGTACAAGAGTGGACGACATCACAGGGATATAGACGGCTTGTCACGATACCCATTGCCGACTTCCTGACTTCCTTTAACGATGAAGACGGCTTCGGCGGTTGTTTAGCCTCAATCGCGTCGACATTTCCCAGTATGGCGACCTTTCGGCGAGAACAATGCAACGACCGGTCGCTACAGCCTCTTATACAAGAGGCAGAAGGAAGAGCCGAATCAACGCAGTTTACTATCAAAGACGCTGTTTTGTTCGAGACGAGCTACTCAGTTGATGGTGCTGCCCTCCTTTTGGTCGTTCCAAAAAGTCTCCGTGCACAGGTTTTGCATGCCATGCACGATTATATTACCTCTGGACATCTAGGCTTCTTTCGTACTCTGCACCGAACTCGCCAGCGTTTTTATTGACCACAAATTTGTACGACAAGCAAGCAATACTTTGCGACATGTGAACAATGCCAACGACGTAAGGCACGCACCACCAATCTGGCCGGACCTTTACAAGCCGTCAAGCCACCTACCTCACCTTTCGAAAAGATTGGAATTGACCTGCTCTGTCAATTTCCAAAGACTGTAGAGGGCTGCCGCTGGGTTATCGTTTGCGTTGACTAACTTAAAAGATACGCGAAGGCTGCTGCTCTCGCTACCGCAAAGGCTGCTGATGTTTCGTCGTTTCTTTTGCATTTCGTTATTCTTCGCCATGGCGCACCCCGTGTTATTATAAGTGATCGTGGTCGGCAATTCACTGCTGATGTCGTCGAAGAAATGCTACGACTATCTGGTTCACATTACCGACACTCGACACCGTATCATCCGCAGACCAACGGTCTCACCGAGCGCACCAACCGCACCTTGACAACCACGCTGTCTATGTACGTCTCGTCTGACCATCGCAACTGGAATGCAGTGGTACCGTATGTAACGTACGCTTATAACACTGCAAATCATGAAGTTAGCGGCTATTCTCCTTTATATTTACTCTATGCAAGAACTCCCCACGTTTTTGTAGACACCATCTTCCCATTTTCTCCCAACGACGATGCGTCTGTTTCCCAGATACTATGCCGTGCCGAAGAAGCCCGTGGTATTGCCCGCTTACGCATACTGGCTTCTCAAAGCCGCTCGAAAGAACACTACGATCTGCATCATCGTGCAGTTGCTTACTCCCCTGGAGAGTACGTCTGGTTTTGGACGCACATTCGCAAGCGAGGGTTGTATGAGGAGTTTCTCTGCAAGTACGATGGCCCCTTCGTCATTTGGACCAACTGAATGACGTGAATTACGTCATCGTCACGACGGATAACCGCCGATCCCGCAAGACACAAGTTGTTCACGTGGCTCGCCTGAAGCGCTGCCATCTTCGATCTGCCTAATTTGCTCAAGGACGAGAATCGTTTGCCCGGGGGGAATTGTTACACCGCGTAGCGGCGCAATGAGAAGCAGCAGAAGAAGAAGCAGAGGAAGCGAGGCGCGAGCAGACTGATCCGGGTTTCTGAGCCGTGTGCGTCCCTCCTTCATACGACGTTCACCTGCATTAAAACCGTTTCATCCGTTACAATATTATTACAGAACATGGACGCTTGTCCGTATTGCCTACATTGAAACGTAGCTACTGGTGGTCCAGTTAAGCCTGTGTTATCCGAATCAGCAGTCGGGCGTCTTAACTGCTTCGCTACCAGCGCGGCAGGCCGAGAAACAATTGGCTGTAGCAACCTAGTGTGCAGCGAGGCTGAAGCATGGTAACGCATGGTAAAGATAATTAGCAGGTTTTTCTTTGCTCTAAGAAGAAACTCCGGTGACGTGTAAAGCTCGTTTTACTTTGAACTTGGCGTAGTACGAGTTCATGGTGTAGCTGGGCACTTGGTATTGATGTGAGCGATTGTGGACATTTAATCATAAATAGGTCAAGGTCATGTGTTCATATTTTTGCTTGTATATTATATATTGATCTATAACAAAGGAAAGGCACAGTAGCTATCTTTGATCTTCAAGGTTGTTCAAGGTGACAACCTCCGGGACAATGACAGCTTTTTTTAAGGGGTTCACAGGAAGGGAAAGGCGCCGTATTTGTCACACTTGTAGCTGTGGACACCTGAACCGCGCCGTAAGGGAAGGGAGGAAGGTAGGAGTGAAAGTGGACAGAGAGAAAGGGGAGCCGTAGTGGAGGGCTACGGAGTAATTTCGACCACCTGGGGATCTTTAACGTGCGCTGACATCGCACAGCACACGGACGCCTCTTCGTTTCGCCTCCATCGAAACGCAGCCGCCGAGGTCGGGAACGAACCCGGGTACTCCAGCACAGTAGTCGGGCGTCTTACCACTGCATCGTAAATTAGGTTTTGGGGATAAGAAGGAGCAGTATACTTTTGAGTGGGCGCCACAGAATTGTGGAAGGTCAAAATCATGTTTTTATATTCTTATCTTGTACATTGTACATTGGTTCATAAGAAACGGAAGGCGCAGTATCCATTCTGAACTTAAGGTTGCTGAAGGTGACATTGCACAACCCAAGGGTGCCATAACGTCCGGCTTCCGGTGGCAGGCTAGCCCCCGCCTCAAACCTGTCCCAGCCCCGTAGGGCCAGAAGCCAGTTGAAGTCAGCGCTGTGTTGTCGTTCCCTTCCTGTGTCTGTATTTTGAAGTGCGCTATTTTGCTTTCCAAGAAGCTATTAATAGGCAGGTCTTTCTTTTCGCCTTCTTTTTCGTTTTTTCTGTTTTCTCTATTGTCCGCATGTGGCACCGGAGGTGGCCCAGCTACAGAGCCTGTAACAGGCCCGTGCATTTTCTTTTCCTTTTTCCTACAGTCTGAAGAACTGCAGTTGCCTCTTGGTTCAAGCATAGTCCTAGTTATAATAATTGGTACACAGGAAAGGATTGTCTCAGTATCTATACCACTTGTTCTGACACCTGCACTGAGCTTTATAGTAAAGTATGAATGAAAGCCGCGGAACTAAGACACCGGCGGCCGGCATTGTTTCACAGGAGGCGAAATGAAGAGGCGTCCGTGTGCTTGCGATGTCAGCGCACGTTAAAGATCCCCAGGCGGTTGAAATTACTCCGTAGCCCTCCACTACGGCTCCTCTTTTTCTCTTTCCACTTTCACACCCACCTTCCTTCCTTCCCTTACGGCGCGGTTGAGGTGTCCACAGAAAACAAGTGATAGAGCAGTTACCGCGCCTTTCCCTTCCTATAAATCAATCAGGCGGTCAAATTTTCTCCGGAACCCTCCACTACGACAATCCTTCGATTTTGAGGAAAGTAAGCCGCTATATACATTGTCACGTAGTCGTGACAAGGTAGTAGACACCAAAAGAAGACACGGGCTTGCTGATACTTAAATTAACTCTCTATTGGGCTGACTCGCGTCGTAAAAGAACTAAGCAACTCGGCGGTGGCGATAGCAACAAAAATGCTCGTCGATCGTCGAACACAGAATACAGAAGTTATATGCGATCCAGAATCCGAGTGATAAGGCCGTATGCCGGCGGCTGTTAAAAAACAGCAAATACAGTTTTGATGGTTTGGCGGCATTACTCCCCCCTTTACAAAAAAACAACGCCTCGATGTTTCAAAACAAAGCAACTTAAACACAAACACTACAAAGTTAAACACCACAGATTAACGCGCGTAATATGGCTTCAGTGGTACAACATGCACAATTTCTGGGCGTGCGCGTCGCCGTGGAGATGGTAACGTTCCGTCGGGAATGACTTCATAGTCCAGTGGTCCGACGCGGCGAATGATTTTGTGCGGCCCAAAATATCGACGCAACAATTTTTCTCTTAGTCCGCGACGGCGAATTGGTGTCCAAGCCCACACTTGGTCTCCTGGATTGCACTCTACGTGGCGTCGTCGTAAGTTGTATCGTCGGCTGTCGGTGCGCTCTTGGTCATTAATACGCAGCCGTGCGAGTCGTAGGGCTTCCTCTGCACGCTGCAGGTAGGCGACGAAGTCAAGGTTGTCCTCGTTGGTTACGTGCGGCAGTATTACGTCGAGCGTCGTCGTGGGCTCCCTGCCGTACAGAAGCTTGAACGGGGTCGTTCTGGTCGTCTTCTGGACTGCCGTGTTATACAAGAAGATCACGTACGGCAAGCTGGCGTCCCAGGTCGTGTGTTCAGCGTCGACGTACATGGCGATCATGTCTACGATTGTTTGGTTCAGGCGCTCCTTGAGGCCATTGGACTGGGGATGGTATGCAGTTGTTTGTCGATGGCTTGTTTGACTGTATTCCAGGATGGCTTGCGTCAACTCTGCCGTAAACGCCGTTCTCCTGTCCCCTGATGAGCACTTCTGGGGTGCGGTGTCGCAAGAGAATTTGTTCGACAAAAAATTTGGTGACCTGCCGCGGTACCATTTGGTAGTGCTTTTGCTTCGGCGTTACGGGTAAGGTAGTCAGTGGCCATGATGGTCTACTTGTTACCTATAGACGAAGGTGGAAAGGGGCCGAGGAGATCCATCCCAATTTGTTGAAAGGGCAGGATTGGGGGAGCGTCGACGAGAGCACGGGATAAGCAGTCTGCGTCGGAATGCTTCCGGCCCTACTTAAACAGTGAGCCCCGCGGGGGTGGTTCAGTGGTAAGACTCCTACTACTGTGCCGGAGTACCTGTGTTCGAACCCGACCTCGGCGGCTGCGTTTCGATGGAGGCGAAACGAAGAGGCGCCCGTGTGCTGCGCAGGCGTCCGTGTGCTGTGCGATTTCAGCACAAGTTAAAGACCCCCAGGTGGTCGAAATTACTCCGAAGCCCTCCACTTCGGCTCCTCTTTTTCTCTTTACACTTTCACTCCCGCCTTTCCCCCTTCCCTTACGGCGCGGTTGAGGTGTCCACAGAAAACAAGTGAGACAGTTACCATGCCTTTCCCTTCCTATAAATGAATCAGTTTTTTATAGACTACAGTCAAGTAAAATTCTTGAAGTCGTAAGCTCCATCTGGCAAGACGGCCGGAGGGATCTTTCAAATTGACCAGGCTGTAGAGCGCGTGATGGTTACTTACTACTTTTGAATGGTCGGCCGTATGGGTATGGACGAAACTTAGAAGTGGTCCAGATGATCGCAAGGCACTCCTTCTCGGCCGTCGAGTAACTGACCGGCTCTTGTGAGGGACCTGCTAGCGTACGCGATTATTTTCTCCTGTCCGGCACTCTTCCGGATGAGAACGGCTCCTAGGCCCACACTGCTCGCCTCAGTGTGGATTTCGGTCTCGGCGTTTTCATCAAAATGACCAATTACAGGAGGGCACAGAAGGCGGCGCTTAAGTTCGTCGAAGGCTTCTATTTGCTGCGCTTCCCATTTAAAAGGTGCGTCAGCCTTAGTAACCTGCGTCAACGGTTCGGCGATGCTCGAAACGTTTCTGACAAACCGTCGATAACATGCGCATAACCTAAGGAATCGGCGCACAGCTTTGTTGTCGACAGGCGATGGGAATTGTGCGATTGCAGCTGTTTTCTCCTGGTCTGGGCGAATTTTATCCTTGCTAATGATGTGAGCTAGGAACAGCAGTTCTTCGTAGGCGAAGTGGCACTTCTCTGCTTTTAGCGTTAGTCCCGATGACTTGATGGCTTCGAACCCTGTCTGCAGTCGTTTTAGGTGGTTTTAAAAGTTTAACGAGAAAACAACGTCGTCCAAATATACCAAACAAATTTGCCACTTCAAGCCTGCGAGAACGGTGTCCATTACTCGTAGAAACGTGGCTGGTGCGGAGCAGAGGCCAAATGGCATCACCTTGAACTCAAATAGGTCCCCGGTGTGACGAATGTGGTCTTCTCGGGATCCCTTTCGTCCACCTCAATTTGCCAATATCCGCTCTTCAGATCCATCGATGAGAAGTACCACGCATTGCAGAGCCGGTCGAGACTGTCATCGATGTGGGGAAGCGGGTAGACATCCTTCTTAGTTATTCTATTGAAGCGCCGGTAATCGACGCAGAAGCGAAGTGTGCCGTCTTTCTTCTCCAAAACGACTGGCGCCGCCCAGGGGCTGTTGGATGGCTATATCACGTCATCACGCAGCATTTCCTCAACTTGATCGCGTATGGCCTGTCGTTCTCGTGGCGATACACGGTAGGGGCGTTGACGTAGCGGTCGAGTGTTTTCGTCTGTGATGATGCGATGCTTTGCCAACGAAGTTTGCCGCACCTTCGATGTTGAAGAAAAGCACTCGCTGCAGTTTTCAAGAAAAGTGCGAATCCGGTCTTTGTCTGTCTCGGGGGAGGGCTGGCTTAATGTCGAAATTGGGCGGCTTGGCTAGGTTGGGTGTATCATCTTCTTGTTGGCTGGGAAGCGCGAAGACTTCTCGGGTGTCCGCTAGCTCGTCAAGGAAAGCAATCGCCATGCCTTTGTTCATGTGGCGGTATTCGACGGTGAAGTTCGTGCATCAGCTTGTCCATGATGAAAACGGACGATGCCTCTTGCGATGCAGTCTTCTATCCAGTAACAATTGAGTGTTTCCTTCGACAACCCATTTCGTGATTTCGACTTCTGTTGTAACCACAGCGACGATGACGCTTGATCGGGGCGGTACGGTCAAATCTCCGTCGAGGACGTTGAGAGCGACGCGATGCGTCGAAGTTCTCGTAGCAGGTATGACTTTGTCGGTCGAAAGCTTGATGAGTTTGAATCGGAGGTCGATGATCGCTCGATGTTCGTTCAGAAAATCTATGCAGAAAATCCATCTAATCCCATCCATAGAAGCAATTGCTTCTGGTGACATCAGTGTTCCCAGACGCCTTGTTCAACTTCCTTTCCCTCTTCTTTGGACAAGCGGGAGAGCTAATATCGTAACCTGGCGATTTGCAAAGGGCACAAGGCGTGATGACTCACCCATATCGACGCTGCTGCACGATTAGAGCAGGTGGTTTGCATATGTCCTTCTTTATGGCAATGATAAGAGAAAATACGGCGTGTAAGAAACGGCTGCGGCCTGTGCATCACACCATAATAGCTGAGGCGCTCTGGTAGATTTGAAGGGCCTTGGAAGGTAAGGAGATAAGTGCAACGGCGTCCCATAGGCTGCTCTTGAAGTATTGTGTGTCAAGCAACGAATATTTGCTCTCCCTTCCTCTGAACCCGACCTCGGCGGCTGCGCTTCGATGGAGTCGAAACGAAGAGGCGTCCGTGTACTGTGTGATGTCAGCGTACGGTGAAGATCCTCAGGTGGTACATATTACTCCGCAGCCCTCCACTACAGCTCCTCTTTCTGTCTTTCCACTTTCACTCCCACCTTCCTTCCTTCCCTTAAGGCGCGGTTGAGGCGTCCACAAAAACAAGTGAGGTAGTTACCGCCCCTCTTCTTTCCTATAAATCAATCAGGTAAATCAATCAAACACGCAGTCGCGTGCCCCGCCGGGGTAGTGCAGTGGTAAGACGCCCGACTACTATGCCGGAGTACCCGGGCTCAAACCCGACCTCGGCGGCTGCGTTTCGATGGTGGCGAAACGAAGAGGCGTTCGTGTACTGCCGTCGTTGTTGTTGTGGCTGTAGGAAGATGAAAAAGAAAATGCACGGGCCTGCTACTGGCGATGTAGCTAAGCCACCTCCGCTGCCTCGTGCAGACAGAAGAGAAAATAGAGAAGGAAGAAAAGGACGAGGGAAAGAAAGACGCGCGCCGCAACAACAGCCGTCGTCCGCCACCGAAACGGTGGCGGGTGCAATGACGGCTTGCAACAGATAAAAATTCTGTGGCAGGCTAGTCACCGCCGCAAGCGGCGGTGACCCACCTGCCCCAGCCCCATCAGGGGAGTACCAGTCCCAGCCCCATGGTGCAGTGCTAAGACGCCCGACTACTGTCCGTAATACTCGGGTTCGAACCCGACCTCGGCGGCTGCGTTTCGATGGAGGCGAAACGAAGAGGCGCCCGTGTGCTGTGCGAAGTCAGCACACGTTAAAGATCCCCAGGTGGTCGAAATTACTCCGTAGCCCTCTATTACGACTCCTTTTACCACGGTCCGATTGTGGACCGAGGTATTGTTCGGTTGTAAGCGCACGACGCGCCGTGCTCCTCCAGTACAGGATGATCGAGCGACCAGGGTAAGACTCGTAAGCTAATAGCCTCTCTACCAGCCTTAACACGAGCACTCGAGCCACTGTCGGGATGCAAGGAAGGCCAAGGCCTCCCCTGCTCCTCGGAAGGTGTAAGATGTGACGGGAGACTAGCGCTGTCCTGCCATCCCAAACAAAAGTCCCTATAAGGGACGCGAGTCTGTTCACCACCCGGCGCGGGATTGTCGCGATACGCGCCACATAAAAGGTGAAAGCGCACGCTCGTGTATTGACGACACTAACTTTAGCATAGAGCGCGTGGTTAAAACACGCTGCGTCATAAAGGGCGTGCGTGGCTCGCGAGAGACTACGTCCCATGTCCAGGGGGGAGACTCCGCTTGGCTCAAAGAGCACGCCAAGTACACGCACTGCGTCCACAAATGGTACTGCGGCGGCCAAAGAGGCCTTGAACTGACCAAAGTGCAGTGTGTTACTTTTCTTTGGGTTAAGTTGCGCTCCAGATATAGCTGCGCATTCTGAAAATATATTCAAAAAACAATGAAGCTGTCATTGTCACGCACGAACAGTGAAACGTCGTCCGGGTATGCAGATACAGCGGCATTCTCCTGTCCTACTCATAGAAAACTTCGAATACGCCTGGCCGCGGCGACCCTACGCAGCAGCGGGTCGAGCGAAAGTATGAAGAGTACCGGCGAGAGCGGGCACCCCTGACGCACTCCCCGCGTAATCGGAAAGCTGCCGGCAATTTGGCCATTCAGGACTAGTTCACTGCTAAGATCTGTATAAAGACCGCATAGGAGCTCAACGAATTCGTCAGGAAAACCAAATGAACGGAGCACAGCGAACAAGTAACCATGTTCTAAGCAGTCAAAGGCCTTTGCATGGTCCATGGAAACAAAAGCTCTAGTGATCCGTTTGGCAAAGGCGTATTTGAAGAGGTCTCTCGTCAGTGTCAGCGAAGTGAGCACCGATCGTCCAGGTACCGAACAGGACTGGTATGGGCTAACCAAGTCTTGGAGGTAGATTCGCACCCTACGGACTAGCAATGCGGCTACGAGTTTATAGTCGGTGTTAAGGAGGGTAATCGGTCGCCACGATGAGGGACTCGACGGCGTCATGGCTTCCTTCGGTATTATAACGATACGGCCGACACTGAACGAGGGTGGCTTGGTGCCGGTCTCCAGGAGAATTTACGAGCTTAAGAAGGACCGAGGATGTGAAAGTAGAATAAAAAACCGGTTACAAGTCCGTCAGGACCGGGAGCGGTCTACTGGTTCATAGCGCCTAAGGCACGACACACCTCCTCCAAAGTTGCCGGCTCCTTAAGTGCCGAACATACGTCTTCTTCAAGTTGAGGGAGAGGTCCACAGAAGGAGCCGACAGCTTCTTGAAAATGCTCCTCCTAATCGAGACCTTGCGACCAAAAGAGGGCCGCGAAAGGCTCGGTAAACGAGTTGCGGATGTCCGCGGGTTCCGTAGACGTCATACCGTCCGCAAACGTGCCGCTCTCCACGCGCGTTCGCCTGTTACTGCGCTGGCCAACGGCTCAAGCGTGTCCGAGGTCCACGGCATCCTCAAGCGGCACTGTTGATGGTCCCGCTGAGAGTGATGCGCGAGTACTGTCTTCGAGGATGTGGTGATAACGCTCGCGCAACGTCTCGAGATATTCGCGCATCACGAACGTAAGCGTTTCGACGCCCCGCACGATGCACATACGGCGCAGATCGGCATTCAGCCTGGTCGTAATGCGGCCACGCCGCGCTTTCCCCGCATACACAAGAACGTCGCGCCAGCATGTTTTCAGCGCATCCCAGGTAACAGGTGTTTTGTCACTAACTGCTGCCACAGACAAGCACAACTCTCGGCGTATATCAGTGAAGCACTGTTCATCGCGTACTACCGCTGCATCCAAGCGCCACATCAGGGGGCTGTTTACACGGCCCGGGGCTGCTCGCAAAGTAACCGTGACCGGGAAGTGATCATTTAGTATAAGGCCTGGTGGGAAAGGCCATACCTCGGACTGTAGCAAGTGAGGTGCCATGGCGGAGGGGATGTAAACTCGATCTATTCGGCTCGCACTCTGGCCCAGACTCGTATTGCCTTGAAATGGTCTCTGAGAAGAGTGACCCACGCGTCCCCTAAGCGTAATGATCGCACTAGTTTTCCACGTTCTTTCGCGTGGTAATTGGAGGCGCCCTGACCAGGCCCCCTGTTGTCGCGCATTGTGTCTAAAACACAATTGAAATCCCCGAGGAGAAAGTGGGCCACGTCGTCGAGAAAGTACTTCATGATAGATCGAAAGAACTCGTTTGTCAGACTACGCGTGACTGCCGCGTGCACGTGTACAAAACGAGCCCTGTGGCCATCCAGAAAAACGTCAACGACAATCACGCACCCATCTATGCCATATGTACAATGAGCGCATGCCCTGTATGCTGGTGAAAGATCACGCCTACGCCACAACACCGTGAGTCTGTTAACGAAAAAAAGGGCTCAGCATTACAACGAGAACGAAAGGAAAGGACATCGGCGGGGGTGTGGAAGTTACACTCCTGCAAAAACAAAACATCTACTCGATGCGAACGCGCAAGATGAAGCATCTCCATTTGCTTCTCAGGGTGGCGAAAGCCTTGCATGTTAAAGAAGCAAAACGAAAAAGAGCCATCATAATAAAGAGGAGGAACAACGACTAATATACATATCACAGAAACAAAGAAATGGAGGAGAACATAACAGACTCACGGAAGAGTTCGTCGGGCAAAGTCTGCAAACGTGTCCGCTAATCAGCACTAGGGAGGCGCTCGGGGAGTTATGTCGATTCCTGTGGGCCCGCGCCTCGACACGGTCAGTGGCGCGCGCGTCTGTGCAAACAAAACTACAGCCAAACACACACACACACACACACACACTCGCTGCACGGAACGCACGCAGTTCACTTTTCGCAGGCCGCAGCGACGCAGCCGAGGTGACTATTAGCCGGGAGCGAGAAGCGGTGGCCGTTGGTCGCCGCCGACTGAGCCGCGTCGAAGCCACCGCCCGACATGCGAAAAGGAGGAGGGTGCGGCCGCAGCGGCCATTGAGCCTGAGAGGCAGCGCCATGGTGGTTACGACTCGGCGTTCGAGAAGTCCATCTCGGAGCCGTCTGGTGCCTTCCGCACCTGCTTATGCGGCGCTGATGCGTTCGAAGAAGATGCACAGCTCTCTGTGCCAGAAAGGTAACGCTTGCCGTCGTCCGGCAAAGGCGCTTTCATAGCGCGGCCCGCACTCAGGCGTTGCGGCCTCGCGGAGCCAGAGCGTCGTGCCACCGTAACGCCAGACAGGGTGGCTTCCTTACTCGGGAGGACGGGGGCAGAAGCCGCCGAGTGCAGAAGGCGCGGGGCGTTCAGCAGAGCCTATACAGGGTCTTGAATATTTGGGGGCTGGGATTTAAAAAATTGCTATGCAAAATCTATTAACCCATTCGAGCTGAAATAACGTTCACAAAGTAGCAAAATATAGTCTA
>JAJIZL010075710.1:0-13192 GCA_023969395.1 Amblyomma maculatum | reverse complement strand
GAGCCTTCTGTGGACCTTCTTTCATTTGTACATGCCATGATCTTCTTTCATTTGTACATCCATCATCATCGTCCGGCGGCGCCGGCTGCGGCGCGCGCCTGGGTTCGTGATCGGAATAGAACGCTAGACAAGGCTTCGCTGTCCTTGCCGTCACGACCTCGCCGTCTCGACGTAGCCTTCTTTTACAAGTGGTGGAGGGGAAATTTGATCCCCTTGCTGCCTTGGGCCCTGCCTTTCGCTGGAGCTACGTTCCGGTCGCCGTTTGGCAACTGCCACCATCGCTATGTCTACCTACAGTACATACGAACAGGCCGGACCCTCTGCCTCAGCTGCACCACTCCCTCCGACTGTGCCCACACGACAGCGCGGCCCGCCGCTGTTCGCTGGTCGTCGCGATGAAGACGTCGATGACTGGCTTGACACCTATGAACGCTGCAGTGCCTACAACCGGTGGGACGATGCTCTGAAATTTATCAACGTCTCTTTCTACCTTATTGAGGTCGCCAGGAATTGGTTCATCAACCGAAAGCCCCACACAACTAACTGGCCCAACTTCAAACAGCAGTTCAGACAGTACTTCGCCGACCCGGCAGTTCGGACCGAGATCGCGAAGACCGAACTCGCTTCACGCCTTCAAGGTCCCGATGAGTCAAATGCGTCTTACATAGAGGCCATACTTGCACTCTGCCGGCGTATTAGTCCTGCCATGGCGGAACCTGAACGAGTACACCACGTCTTGAAAGGAATCAATTCTATGGCGTATGACATGCTAGTTGCTCAGAATCCTTCAACTATTGATTCCATTATTACGACCTGCCAACGCATCGAGCAGATGCAGTCCTCCCGATTGCAGCCTGCCAACGCTACTGGCCCGACGTATCCTGATATCGATCTGCGGGCACTTATTCGAGCCATCATCCGCGAGGAGCTCCAGGCCCTCAAGCCTGTCTGTCGACACGGGTGCGATCACTCTCCCGCAACATCTAATGACGCCGGTCTCTGCAGCATCATCAAAGAAGAGCTGGCAACAATCATCCAACCTATGGCATCTGACCCTCCGGCACCCCGTCCAGCACCGACTTACGCGCACGTCGCAGCATCCCCCCCTCCTTTTCTTCTCCCGCCCCGACCGGCACAAACCTACAATCACTCAATGCAATAGCGACGGCTCAACTTGCACCAACCTATTACGCACCTTGGCGCCCCTCCCGACCAATTTGCTATTACTGTGGCATTAGAGGACATATATCCCGCTACTGTCGTCGCCGCCTCCAGAACGAGTGCCGTGGTTACAATACCTTCGAAAGTGACGTGCCTTCAACGTCATATTATCAATGCCGGTTTATTCCAAGCCCACCTCGAAAATCATCCCCACCTCCAGAATCCTCGTCTGAGCCTCGTGGAACTCATGCTTCCCGACGTCGGTCCATATGCCCGTACCGCCACTCAGTTTCCCCTCTCCGACCCGCAACAACTCTGCCTGACCGCCATCCGAAAAACTAAACGTTGCAGTTTCCGGAGGTCAAACTGCAGCCTGCGAACTTACCGAAAGTCCTCCAGATCGCCCGTATAATGTGATTTCTGTTTTCGCTGAAGGATTACCGGTCGAAGCATGGATTGATACAGGAGCTGCAATTTCTGTCATTCACGCTGATTTCTGCTACCGTTTGCGAAAAGTGACGACACCATATGATTGGCCTGAACTTCGTGGAGCCAATGACGTTACTTTGTGCCCTTTAGCAAAGTGCACCGTACGAGTTGTTATTGACGGCGTCCGCCATCATGTGCAGTTTGCTGTGCTCTCACCATGTGCGCATCTGATGATTTTTGGATGGGATTTTTTGTCAACCGCTTCGGCGTTAATTTATTGTGGCGACCGTATTATCCATATGACAGACAGCCAATTTTCATCTGAAGTTTCTGAACGACATCATCCTCTCGTTGCCGCCGCTGATACCGTTTTGCCTCCTCAGTGCGAAAACCTGCTTACCGTTGTTTCTGACCACATCACTGACGGGGACGTACTCATCGCACCATCTTATCGTCGTCTTGCACGTGGTATCGCCTTCCCGTCTAGTCTTGTGAGGTTCTGCAACGGCTCAGCGACAGTAGCGGCCACTAACACTTCACGTGAATCCCTCGTGCTCCCAAAAGGAACTTCTCTCCCCTGCATGGTGGATGTTCAACCATTGTCCTTGATGATGCTCACCGCCCCTCTGCCTCAGCACCATGCTTCGCCAGACTTCTCTCGTTATGTTCTCACAAAGACTATTAATCCTAACCTCGCGCCGAACCAGCGCCAAGAACTGCTGACATTGCTTCGACACCACCAAGCCATTTTCTATGCCACTTCCCCACCACTGGGACGGACTAGTGTTGCGCACCATCGCATCATTACTGAAGGTAACTCTATCGTTCGCCGACGGCCTTATTGGGTTTCCCTCTCTGAACGAAAGGTAATTCAAGAAAATTTTAATGACGTGCTGCATCGCAATATTATTCGTTCCTCGACAAGCCCACGGTCCTCCCCAGTAGTGTTAGTTAAAAAAAAAGGACGGCTCGGTACTCTTTTGTGTTGATTACCGCGCACTCAACAAAATTACCTGCAAAGATGTATACCCAATGCCAAGAATTGATGACGCCCTTGACTCTCTCCAAGGCGCCGAATATTTCTCGGCTTTGGACCTCCGCTCAGGTTAATGGCAAAATACCTATGCACGAGGACGATAAAGAAAAAACCGCTTTCGCAACTACCGATGGCCTTTACGAATTTAATGTTATGCCTTTCGGACTTTGTAACGCACCAGCCAGCAACATTTGAAAGAATGATCGATACTGTGCTTCGTGGCCGAAAATGCAGAACCTGTTTATGTTACTTGGATGACATTGTCATCTTTTCGTCAACTTTTAACGATCATCTCAAGCGCCTGAGTGAGGTCCTCACGTGTCTCGCTTCAGCGGGCCTTCAGCCCAACACCAAGAAGTGCCACTTTGAACAGAAAGAAATATAAAATATTAGGACATCTAGTCAGCCATGACGGCATTCGTCCAGACCCTGAAAAAATCATCGGGGTCTTGAACTTTGCTCGTCCACAACGGATTACAGAATTGCGCAGTTTTCTCGGCCTGGCGTCTTATTTCCGGGGTTTTATAAGGTATTTTGCAAGTATTGCTGCACCACTTCATGAACTACTTAAAGCACGCAGCCCTTTCGCGTGGACTGAACAATGCAAAGCCGCTTTTAATAACCTGAAGCACGTCCTCACATCAGACCCTGTTCTTGGCCACTTCAGTGACAGCGCTCCAACTATCCTGCACACTGATGCCAGTGGTCTCGGTCTTGGCGCTGTACTTCTGCAGCGCGATGCAACTTCGCGTGAGAAAGTGATTGCCTTCGCCAGTTGGACTATGACTCCAGCTGAGAAAAACTACACCATTACCGAGCAGAAGTGTCTGGGCTGTCCAAAAGTTTCGCCCTTACCTATACGGTTGGGCACTTCACAGTTGTGACCGATCACCATGCTCTTTGCTGGTTGTCTTCGCTCAAAAATTTGACAGGCTGACTTGGCCGTTGGATTCTACGCCTGCAAGAATACAATTTCGACGTCACTTATAAATCGGGTCGCCAACACCAAGACGCCGACGCTCTTTCTCGCTGTCCACTTTCGGAATCGCCTTGCTGTTTTTCTTCCCAATGCATTTCCACCTATGACCACCGCCGACCATCTCTTTCCCCGACGTATATCACAACAGTTTCATTTGACGACTCTGAGAACAAACACGCTCTCCGCTCACAGCAATTAGCCGATGCCTAGTGCCGTCCCATCATCGACCGCCTTATTGGCGCTTCGGACCCAACCAATGCTCGGCTTCGCCGAAAACTTCGCAATTTTCAGCTCAAAGATGGCATCCTACACCGCTTCGTGTATTGCCTTGATGGAACTCGCTGGATCCCAGTCGTACCGCGTTTGCTTCGCCTACGTATACTGGCGGCTCTCCACGATGACGCTACTGCAGGTCACCTTGGTGTTGACAAAACTTACGACCGCGTGAAAAAAACGATTCTTTTGGCCTGGCCTATCTTCCAGCGTTGCCAAATACGTCGCATCCTGCCCTCTGTGCCGACTTCGCAAACGGCCGACGTCTTCGCCCGCTGGCCTTTTACAACCTGTTCCCTGTCCCGCCACGCAATTCGACGTAGTCGGCATCGATTTATATGGTCCCCTACCTCTCTCCGATGGGGTAAGCATTGGATTATAACAGCTGTCGACCACCTTACACTCTATGCTGAGACAGCACCAGTACCTACCGGTTCCGCTCAAGAAGTAGCAAATTTCTTTTTGCGATCAATTGTATTGCGTCATAGCGCTCCTCGGGTGCTCCTAAGTGACCGCGGGACGGCCTTCTTATCGACTGTCATTGCCGAAGTTCTTTACGCGTCATCCACCCTTCATAAGACAACCTCAAGCTACCATCCACAGACTAATGGGCTGACTGAGCGATTTCACCGCACCTTATCGGATATGACCCAGGCAGCACACCAACATCGCACCAACTCCGGCCCAACATCGACAAAAATTGGTACCAACATTGGCGTAACACTGGTTTTTTGAGAAATTACTACATTTTTATATATTGGTCCGGCTTATATGCCAACATTGCACCTGTCTTGGCACTGCCAACATAGGCTATCAGCTGGCCGCGCCCCTAGTGTCACGTAATGGCATGCCACTAGTATTAATTGGCACATGTGACATTGGCAATAAACCGGCCGTGCCGCTAGTATCACATATTGGTATTTATTGGCATGCGAGAAGTATTAATCGGCACACGTGGCATTGGCACTGCCACTGTTAAGCCACCTTTAGCCATGCAGTTATTTCACCCTTGCCCTTACTGCTGCCATTTGCTTAACTGTCACTCTGACAATTGTGGTTTTCTTTGCAGTCATTTCCCAATACCACCTTGCATGTCATCTCCCTAAGGAGGCATAAAAACCATGCAATTAAATGAGGCCAGCAAAATATTTCAAGAAAACATTTTATTGAGAACTCATATTTCATGTACATGCCACAAGGACATCAGAGGGCCAAAATGCAGTGCAGGAGGCATTGGGTACAGGTTTAATATGGGAGAGGCTAGTAAGTGTAATGGGAAACAGGGCACTAAGCAGCACATGACCAGGTAGTGCAGGTAGAGGTGATTGGGCGCAGTGTGCATTGGCCATGATGGAAGGGGCTGGACATGTTGGGCAAGGTTGATGCACTATAGCCTTGTAGTGCAAGAGGTGTTACAGGAATAGGAGGCTGAGCATGGGTGCATTCCAGGGCAGTGTCCACCGTAGATGGAAAATGGCATTGGACTGTGTCGAGCATGGTAGTTGGCAGTGAAGGGTCAATGAATCAAGTGATGAGGTTGAGGGGGCGGGGGAAGCGCATGGCCCAGGTAGTAAGCTGGGCACCCCGCAGGAAGCAACCATTCAGGAAGTTTGTTGAGGAGATTGGCCCGTGGGTCTTACAAATGACATCTGCACAGAAGACAAGCATATATAACCATAAGAGCTAAACTCACCTTCTCAACACTTATCCAAACACATATTTGAAGTCTGGGTGCTCTATACGATTGAGTACAAAATACAGAACCCCGCTGTAGTAAAACCTCTGATATAGTAAAGTGAAACTGAAGTCCCAGTTCATCTTCCCTAGGCAACTGTACATTTTCCTCCTTTATAGTAAACATATTTTTGGTAAACATCGGTTAAAGTGCTTCTGGCCATGGCGACGACTCCCGCGCACTACCTAGAGTCGCGAGGCCAAGACTTTTTGTATTTGAAAACAGGACAATAACCCCGAGTGCTCGTTTAAGTGGCTTTTCTACTAGCCGTAGCAGCAGTCGGAAGACGCCTACTTTACAGAAGCCTTGGAGCCGTGAGGGAAAGCGCGCAGCGCAAAGAAGAAAAAAGTAAAGCTGTCTACAAACATAGCAAATAGGCGGCGTGTTTCATTCAGAAAGCAAACGAGTAAAGGTGCAGCAAGAAATAGGGAAGGGAAGGAAATGGGTGAACATTCACTGCAATGTGCAGTACAAATCATGAGGCAGTGGTGGCAGAAAGTGGAGGTGCAGCGAGTGAGGTCTTACAGCACTTGAGTGCCATGCGAATTTATCATTTATTGCCTTTTAAAAGACAGAAAGAGCAAAAAGGGATACCATGTTCATGCAAGGCTTTAGTTCTTACATGAAATCTAACTTGCTTGCATTCGTAATCACGCCTTCATGCTTCAGAGGTACTTCCACAAGATGTAGAGAAATTTTATAATGAAAAAATTACACAAAGAGATGATAAAAGCGAGATGGAATGTATCTAATTTTTGTTTCAAACCAACAAGACGTGTTCAGCAAGTGCCTATTTAACTACTAGACAGCACTTTCAGGACCATGTCATCACAGACCACTGATACAGTAAAGACCATGATATAGAAAATATTTTCGCTGGCCTCAGTGGCTTTACTATAAAGGGGTTCTACTGTATATATTGAAGGCCTATTGCAACACATTCTTCTTTTATAGCACTTTGCGACAGGTTTCTGGGCCTGCAAGGGCATGCAACATCTTATGACGTAGAGATAATAAACATATATGCAAAATAATATCCATTCCAGATACAAAAGAAAGATATTTCGAAGGAAAAACCTGCTTCCGGCAAACCGGTATCTTCAGGTTGATGCTTAGTGTTCATATAGAATTACAGTTCCTGAAAATATGACTGTTCAGGCTCCAGAAGTTTCAATTTTTAAAAAAATTCTTAAACATTCCTGCAATAGAAAATATGGATTACTAAGCATGCAAAACTGGATATTAAAGAACACATTAAAGAATATTTTTCTGCAGTACACCAGTTACAGGCACGCATACATTACTGCGGCCAGAATAAAGAAATAATTGCCCTGAGAGAATCAATCAAGCTATCTTCAATCAGCTAACTGAGGGAGATGTGTACATCGCAGATATTCTCAAGGCTGTGTACGCATATAATATTCTCAAAATAACCGTATCATTTAAGTTCCAGCTTTTTAGTTTCCACAGCTTTATTGCTTGCTGCATTTTACTATAAACAATTGCCTTACTTGTAATGTACCAAGGAATCGTGTTCATACAGTGCTCATTATAAATTAAAGACACCAGAACAACATGCACATAAACAAGAAAAGAAGAACGGGTCAGAGCGCCATTCACAACTGATTTATTATGCAGAATAAAGTACATATATATCTCACTGCCGGCATATGCTCAAGGAACCCATTCAGCATCATGTAGTTTAAGATATGTTCAAGAAGCCCATGCCTCATACCACAGCCTCTTTCTCTGAGAAAGCATTTCTTGAACATAGCTTATCTTAAACTACATGATGCTGAATGTGATGTAGCTGAATGTGTTCCTTGCGCATGTGTCGGCAGTGAGATATATGTGTCCTTTGTTCTGCACAATAAATCAGTTGTGAGTGGAACTCTGTCCCGTTCTTTTCTTGTGTGCGGGCATTTTTTCGCGCCTTCAGTTTATAATAAATAAACACGAACAAGCCCAACAAGAAGTTCTAGTAATGATACAGTGCATGCTTATTCAGCTAAAATTATTACACTCAGCCTGCAATGAGCAATTGAGCAAGTACTAGAAATTTACTTTGCATAGGCAGAAAAATGTTATGCTAGATCTGAGTACAATGATATCGTACTTCCTTATCAGCTAGCAGCCTACCAGGTATGCATTTTCCCTCATTACAGCTAATCATATGGCCATACCATCGGCAACCTTCCACGTGCAAGATTACATTCAGTTAGGCATACTTGGGTGATTTTATGTCCAGGTACCAGGTGTGGTGCTCGGGCATCTGATTTCTTCAAACCAATTCATAGTAGTTGTTGGTATACAGAATAGTAATCTGCCTGAATATCTGAGGCCAAATATGATTTTCATTGCTTGAGCACACCTTAAAGCACAATGCTTGATGTGACTATGGGATCATAAAAAACGATACATCTAGCATGACAGTGATTTTTCACTTTCACCCTATCACAAGTTCCTTGAAAAAACCAGTTTAACCCTGAGCTGAAGAATTGTTTCGCACACATTTTATATTTCAGTTTCTATAAAATGTTGATATTTTGTGAATATATTTCAAAATGAAAGTTTCTTAACAGCCTCACAAATTATTTTTTTTTTCAAAAATGGACAATGTTTTGTACTCAAACTAAAAATAAGATTGTGTCTGGAGAAATAGAATTTTTTACAGAACAAAACTGCAAATACGCAAAGAAGCACCAATATCGCTCAAATTTAATGTGCAATACAATAACTGAGAGTTCACCTAAAATTACAAGTACAACAGCACTGTGTACATGGACTCGACAGCACCGGGTTGAATAAGCGTTGAGTAAGCAAGGTCATCATTCTCGACCCTGCTGATGTCTACATGAACTCGCTTTCTAGCGAGTAAGTAGCGTAGCAGAGCATAGCATCGAGATTCGAAGTTATTGTGCAAGTTCTTACTCGTATTTGATCCCATTGCCTTTTACTATCGAGAGCTCCGATTATTTTTTATCGTTTATGAGCGCTAAAAAGCATTCATTTCGAGTGACGCTCGTCGCCGCTCCAGAGGCTTTTTCATATCCCAGAGTTCCCCATAACTAGACTCCCTGGCTGGACAGCGTCTACATGCCTTTAGATAAGCGGGTCAAGCGAATTAGCCTACCCCCTGCAAGCGAGTAAACGCGACCCGCTCCGCCGCCTATTTTACTCGACCCGACTGTGTATACATGAACCCCACAACTGATTTTTCACTCGACAGACGTACTCGACCCAATTCTGCCGAGTTCATGTATGCAGGGGTGGAACGCACCTGTAACAACAGTGCTGCTAAGAATCCAATCTGCTTTCTTCAGGCTCATCCAGTTTTCTAAAAAAATATCTTGTCTGAGAAAGGAGGATATTTGGAGTTAAGCAGCTAAGCAACACAAGATCCATATGCTTGCTGTAACGCATGACTCCTCAGTGCCCTTACAGTTGCAATTTGCTTGGTCATGTGGCAGTTCACTAAACCGTCTGACTAGATATGACAATAAAAAAAATCGGGGGATCATTTCTACTTTTATTAAGACATGCAAAAGTTTTTTTCTTGTTGACACAGCATTCAGACTGCGGCAGTTTGGCAGTTTTGTACATCTTATTTCGTTTGGCAGTTGCAAGGGGATGTAGAAAAAGAAATATGAGTGAGGAATATAAGGGGTGACAACATCCCGAAATGAAACTAATGGACCAATGATGCACACTGCGTATCTTAAATGGCGTCACAGGTAACATCAAACACAGAAAATCGTCCTTAAGTATGACAAATTTCAAGCCCAGGAGGTAAGTTGGTTGCGGGCAGGTAGTTGGAAAAGGACAGTCCCCCTGAGAGGTAGACGGCAAGATCACTGCCACCCATTATGGGGAAATCCCTGGCAAGCATGCAGGCAAAGGTGCACATATATAACAGCAATAAATGCACAAGGAATGCACGCCTGAATGAGCGCTGCACTAATAATTTCCTTTTGTCTTCCAGCCCACCCCTCCTGCACTGTAAGCAAGTCTGCTCTATTTTCCGAACACAGAAGCATATGCAAAAACGAACAGAATGTTCTCTAAAATTTACAAAATTTGAACGAGTATTGCATGATGATCTCCTTTCTGCAAATGTCTTGCTCTAGGGTTACAGAATAAATTCATTGCAGCTGCGAATAAAGCGAGTTGAGAGCTAATGCCGAATCTCAATGGCTTGGGGAGAGAATTATTTATAATTGTCACTTTGAGCAAAGTAAATAGCCTGGTTTAGATCAAAGTAATATTACATCTACATGGCTGAAGCCAGTGTAGGCAACAAGAAATGTACAAGCAGTCAGTAACCGCATATCTGTATGAACAAATACATACAGTGCAGGCAGCAGTAATGAAGGGAGAGTGGAAGGCAAATAGCCTGAACAATACTGAATGGCTTTCTTCTCTGCAACCTCAATACAGGCTTCCTGCGAATTCTTGTAATGCAAGCATAATCAAGTATACTAAATATTCCATCACTTAAAGCACCTGCACTCCCGTGTTACGCAAATGACAACTACTTCTTCAGTTCAATAAGATATTGTCTGTTATTGTGCTATTACACCACAGGTTCACTCAATCATGCCTCAACATGAAATAGTCACATACTGTTGAAATAAAGCAACGAAATATAGCACCAGCTATTAATGCACTGCCAGGGACATGAAGGATATTATTTTCTTCATAGTGTGGGCAAGACGTCTGAACAAGTAAGTCTTAAGCTAAAAAGCCAGAAAAAGTCATATAGCATGCAATCATATAGCAAAAAGCCAGCAGAGCATTTAAAGCCTTTATATAATGCAAAAAAAAGGCAATGTGTCATACCTACCGAAGCATTGTTTCCTTACACACAGCATGTTTCTTGGCAAGGCTCCCAGAGTTGTTGACAGGTTATGCAGCACCAAAATGTTGACGATGTTGCCTGCCTCACATTCAGGCAGCACCCCTTTGATGGCAGATGATTGCTTGTGCAAAAGCAGTGCGATGGTACAAGTGGAGCAGCTGGACTGCGGGCGTTATAGAGCAAAGGGCCCTAAATGCAAGGCAAGAAAGTCTCCATTAAATCGATGCCTCTAAATCATGATAACAGCATACCACGACTCTTCTCTGTTTAGTTAATCTATAATTTCAATTGAAAGCTGTCTCAAAAAATGGACTAATTGCAACTCTATGTTACACATGGTATAACATAGCTGTGCTAGGGCGGTGGGGTAATCAGTTAGCATAACGACCGGAAAATGCATACCGATGTTTCATGCAGTCTTGATGCTGGAGCAAAGTGTCATGGTGCGGAGAACAAAATTAAAAGCATGCACGGGCGCCAAACGTGTGCTACAGAACCGACGCGACTAGACGTGTGCACGGGCTTAAAGTTTGAGCCCGACCCGGGCCTCATGCTACAAACCCGAACCCTGCCGGGAACTGAAATTGCCTGAGCCCACCCAGCGCTCACACTTAAGGCTCCGGCCCTGCTGGACATGCTATAACAGACCAGTTGCAAAACCTACAAGTCGGCTTCCCTGTGAGGCAGAAATTCGTGCACAGTGGCGACAGAACCTGATTCAGGGATAATAGGTAGGTGCAGTACATGCATCTACCACAGTCCACGCTGCTTGGAATGCAGTTCCCCACGCACAGGCCATTGTCAGAGAAAGGTTTTCGGGCATTCTTAACACTGGAATAAAGGGGGGAGCACTGTCACCCTAGGGGTGAAGAAAGAAAATTTAGAAAAGGGACACTAACCGGAGAGGGTAATAGTGGGGCGACAATGCGCACGCGAATAATACTGTGACGAATGGGCAAGAGGTGCGGGAATTACCCTACCCGTCAGGCGATGTGCTAGCACTGTACCCAACAATTACCCCAAAGTCTATGCCGCCATTGTGCAGGAATGTCTGCCGCACCGGTAAGCTGACGTGTAGGTTTTGCAACTGATCTATTGCAGCTGAAGCAACGATACATTAAGAAAAAAATAGGCGACAATCCCTGGCGATGCATCGCGCGACGACGACGCCAACGCCTGTCGCTGATGCTGGTGCACATCGCACAGAGCGAAGGACCTCAGCCACAGAGACGCGGTTTCAGCCTTGCTTTGTTAGCGGCGCCTCTTCGTTTGGTAAATGAGTACAGTTACGCTATATCCAGTTTCTTGCACTAAACAGCAACACTAATGAAATTGCTTGAAAAGTGTCAAGCCCCCCCCCCCCCCCCCCCCAAAAAAAAATGGTCCCAGCGCAGTGGCGTGCTACTATACTGCGATGCAGACATGATTGAAAGCAGTGGCGTTTTTCTGCAACTTTCGAAATTTAGCAGTATCTAGCCACACTAGCCTTTTTTGTTTTGCAATACTACCCTACCAGGCTTTTACTAAACAGTCTAGATGCGCTCATGTATGCACGGATCAGACGAAATGAGCATCTGCAGGATTTTTGTTCATACCGGAGGAAACAAACTTTGGATGCAAAAAAACAACAAAAAAAAACAACGAAGGTGAGTACCCCAAAGAATTTTGCGATTGGCTGCCTCGCGAGCTGGTTCCAGCATGATGAGCGATTTTCTAGAAACCCACAACCTGGGCGACAGCGCCGAGCGGCAATGCTTTAGCGGTCCTCAGCGCACTGAGCATCGTGCTGCCGCGCGACTCATTCGGTTGGCGTTTTATCGCACCAGACACGAGAAAATATACTTTTGCCCGGACTCCACCGACTCCGCCCGAGGTCACCCAAGGGAACCCGAGCGGCCGAGCCACGCGACGGCTATACGCAGTTCCAGCCACTGTAACGCCGTGAATATACGAAGTTGGCTTTTAGGGCTACGATGCCACGCAGTTGTTTACTTTAGGAAATCAGTACTCTGCAAAACAGTAACGGTTTAACTTGAAGTAAGCTGCAAAATGATCGGCATCAAGTCGCGCAAACTTGAGAACCACTTTTGAAAAGTTAACAACGTAAGAAATATGCTAAAAGAAGACAAATCTCCCTAGCACATGGCTTGCAGCCTGCAGCAACAATGAAATGTAAGACAACGCTTGTAATTTAAAAAATGGTCAATCTAAGAGGCTACTATTTTGCTCCAATATACACAAACGCTATATGACATCTGAATGAAAAAATTTGAAAACTTACATGGAATATTTCTTGAAAAAAGAAGCATTTTCGTGCGCGGTGCCACCGAACGTCGAGCCGAGCGAACGAGTGGCCGTTGGATGGACGAAAGAGGAGGAGGAGGAGGGAAAACTTTATTTAGTCCTATATTATTTGGCGGTTTTTGGACGTCTTCAGAGATGTCTGCTTGTTGTATCCACAAGAGTCTTCTCCGTCGACTTCGTCCACTTTTTACAATGGTCGGTTGCCCTCAGTCCAGGGCTCCGCTGGGTGCTGCCGCCCGTTGGGCTCGCTGTACCAGACCTTTCTGGTCTTCGCAGCGGCCGCTGGACAGCAGAGTCTCCCATTGCTCCGCACTCGGGTTTCGAATTTTGGGGACCACATCTATATTTTGACATGCCCATGTGATGTGATATAGTGTTGGTTTTTCATAGCACCACGGACATCTGTCAGCGTATATG
>JAJIZL010075695.1:0-35510 GCA_023969395.1 Amblyomma maculatum | reverse complement strand
CCGGGGGACGCTTGTACCCAATTTTACCAATGGGTGTCCGGCGGCGGGTTTCGAACTGGCCACCTCCCGCAGCCGAGACGGGCGCCCAAACCACTTGGCCACGACTTCTTTTGTTTGTTACCCTGCTTATCATTCTAGAGATTTGGTTGGTCACAGTGCTAAGAGATTTGATCGTGTGATCCCGCCTGCCTCCTTCTTGTAACCACAGACCTAGTATTCTCATTTTGTCTGTCTGACGAATCGGGTGTCTGTTCATGATTAGCTCGATGTCCAGTGGTTTCTACCTGATAGAGTGTAATCTTATGTATTATGTTTTCTCCGGAGAGCACTGCATTACGCTTGAACGAGTGAAATCCTCAAGTTCTTGCGCAGCGAGTTGTAACCGTTCTTCTTTTTCCCCGGTGGACTCCTTCTGGGTCAATAGTGTTGCATCGTCTGCATAGATTGCATGTTCTATGTGTTCTTTGTTCCTGAGTCTTCTCGCTCTCCCTATCATGGCAATGTTAAACAGTATTGCAGATATAACTGATCTTTATGGTGGGCCCTTTTTGGGGTTCTTTCTCGTTTCTGACCGTATGTTACTAATCCCAATGGCGGCTGTTCTGTCCGTTAGGAACGCCTTGACATACTCGAAGGTCTTTTTTCCACAATTTGTTGCCAAGAGTTCCCTGAGTATCGCTTCGTGGCTAATGCCAAATGCGCCCTTCAAATCTATGGCCAGTATGATGGTCTCATTTCTTGCCGTTATTCTGTTTATGACAGTCTCCTTTAGCTGCAGTAGGACGTCCTGTGTAGAGAGCCTGGGCCTGAAGCCGAACATCGTGCCCGGAAACAGGTCATTGTCTTCTAGATAGTTACTCTGTGTTGTCTTAATAACTTTTTCATAAAGCTTCCCCACGCTAGAGGTCAGCGAAATGGGTCGGAGATTATCCAGGTTAGATGGTTTGCCTGGTTTGGGGATCATTTAATATCCGCGTGTCTCCGTTCCTCGGGAGCTGTACCTTGGTCCCAGTGTTTGTTGATAAAATCCGTTAGTATCTGGATTTGCTTGTCATTTAGGCTTTTTATTATCGCGCTGGTAATCTGGTTTTTGCCTGGACCTGTATTCTTGACAAATGATCTGGCAGCACCATGTACCTTGTGTGTTGGTATTTGGGCGTCTAGCTTCTGGTTGTCCTCTCCCGTGTATTGTATCGTGCATGGTGGTGTGTGTGTGTGTTTCCTACGTATCTTGACCAAAGGTGGACGATGACTTGCTCATCTGTTCCTCGGAACTGATGCGTAATCCTTTCTAGTGCCTTGCTGTGTTCTCTCTGAGTTTTTTGGGTCAATAAGGAGTCTTAGTAGTGCCCACGCTTTCGCACTGCAAAGATTTCCATTTAAACTTTTGCAGATCAGGTTCCAATTATTGCGCGTAAGCTTAAGGGCGTATTCGCTGAATTCTTTATTGATTTGTGCAATTCTCCATTTGAGTTTCCTGTTATATTTGTGCTTTCTCCATCGTTTGGTCATCCCCTGCGTGCGTCCCATATATGGAGTAGGCGGCGTCTACAATTGGGAAGTCTTCCATGAACGCGACTTACGTTGTGTTCTTCTTATGGACTTTTCTAATCGCCTCTGCCTATTCTTGTAAGCTGATGATCTCTTGGTCCTCAGTCGTCTGTTCTCTGAGCTAGTGCCAGTTGGTGATTTTTAGCATCACGTGGGGGTCTGCTGTACTCCATTAAGGTTACCTGTGTTTGGATAACGAAATGGTCGCTACCAAAATTTTCCTTGGTGTTGGTCTATATACACTCTTCTATATTCCGGATTATTGTGAGGTCGGAGCATGTATCCCTGGAAACACTGTTTCCTCCTCTTGTGGGGAAACGGGGGTCGGTAACAAGCTCCAGGTTGCGCCCATTCATGTTGGTTACGATGGATCTTCCCATGTCCCAGTCTATCCGATACCCCCATTTTCTGTGTGGGGCGTTAAAGTCCCCACTATCAATAATTGGTTATCCTTGGCTTTTCTCACTTCTTCCATTAGTGCATCGAAGTTAGCTCTTTAATGTCTGGGGGGGGGGGGGGGGGAGTAGACATTTACGAGGAATAAGCTTGCCGTCGCTCCTTCTCTTCGGGAAGATTTCAATGAAAATATGCTCAATGATCTCCTTTGACCGAATCTTGTTGTGATGTCTTTGTAGCAAAATATTGCGACTTTCTTGAATTTTTCATCGGTCAAAACTTTGTAGCTTGCCATCTTGGGAGGCGAGTTAGTTTCTTGCAACGCTATGATATCTGGTGGTATTGTCTGTTTCAAAACGTGGACGCTAAAATCAGCCCTCCCTTTAAACACGCAGCAATTCCATTGCCATATGCTTAGTAATTTCGTCTTCTGGTTAAGGTTGAACGCTTACGCCTGCCCTGCGAAGATCTTTGTGTCTCCTCAAACGCTATCGGGTTCAGCTCCTTTTGTTGTGTCGTCGATAGAGCTCTTCTATTGTTTGGCCTGCGATGTTTTTTTCTGTTTGCTATCTGTTGCAATGCTAGCATCATGTTGTTCAGTTGCGTGAGGTCCATGCTTTCTAGAGTGATCGGGGGGCCTTGTTTAGGGGCAGATGTTGTTTGCGTTGGTGGCAGCTCGTAGTTGGTCCTGTGCGCAGCGTTTACTTCGTTTTGTTGTCTTTTTTCTAGCATGGCTAGCCTCTTTTTAAGTCTCTCGTTTTCCTCCCTGAGCTCACGGTTAGCGGCCTCGGCGGCCTGTATGCTGGCTAGTATTGTCTTGTCATGAACAGTGGGAGAAGTACTTCTAAACCGACTAACCTTTTTCGGCGGTGACCTCATGGCGTTCTTCGCACCTCCGTCGTGATCAGCATTCGGTAGGCTCGGGAAATCCGCTTCGTTGTATGGTGGCCTGGAGCCAGCGTCCCGAGTCCCGGACTTGGATCTTCAAACACCGTTCCTTCCCTCTCTTTCGATTTCCTCGCTGTCGAACCACTTCGGTCTATGGGTGGTTTTGATGCCTTTCGTCTTCTTTTTGGGTAGATTTTTTAGTCGTCTTTTTTGCATCCAGTCTCTTCTGTTGCGTGGGCTTCACCGCATCACTCCCACATGGGAGGGCCGCATATGTGTCCTTCGATGTTCGTGCGTTTACACAGTGGGTATTGAGGCAGCGGTTGTGGGCAAACGTCGGTTCGATGACCGTGCTTGTGGCATCTGAAGCACACCTGCCTGGTCGGCATGTAGGGGTACACCTTGTAGAGTCCCCCCATTACGGCGACCGTCTTGGGCAGTCGTGAGCCTTCGAAGGCGATCATTGCTGTCTCTGGTTTGCCTAGCATCCTAGCGTAGACCACCCTGACACCTTCGGTGGTTACTTGGATGTTGGCCATTAGTTTCTTGTGAGGTTCCGGCGTGGATGTCGTGTACCACTCCTCCTATCGTGCCCTCCGATGTCGAGCAATAAGCATTGAACTCGTAGGTCTTGCCTCCCAAGGTGAACTTTCTTGTCCGCTGTAGCGGCTCTGCCTTAGCGCCGTCCGGTGTACGAACTATCATTATGATTGAAGTGTCATTGACCGCGACGAGCATGTCGCCAATGTATGTTATGTTACACGCGTTCAGCAGGGCTTGAATGTATTCGCGGGGTTTGAAGTCATTCACCCTTAGATTTTGGTTCATCGGTCGAAACATTTTGAATCCTCTCTTGGGCAGTTTCACGAAGTCTTGCTTCCTTGGCGATGTCTTCATCTCTGGGTGCAGCGGCAGGGCTCGCTGCGAAGCTGGGTATTGTCGACTGGGTCGTTGAGATTAGAGTCGTTGCCTCGTGGCCGTTCGCGGCTCCGAGTCTCTTAATCCTCAACTCTTCGAGCTGTTTAGCAACGCGCCACGAGGTGTCATTAGCTGGGAACTTTGGTTTAATTTCCTGCCCCATGGCGCCTCTTCCTTGTGATCCAAGCTCCATGGCTTGGGAGCGATCTGTGCTCGAGGCTGAAGGAATGAGCTGCGATGGTTTGAGAGTCAGGGGTGCGGCCGTGCCGTCGGCGTGCCTAGCGGTGCCGGCTTCCCGGCGGCGTGTGCCGTACTCGTCGTTAGGCTTAGGGTGGTGGCGGTCGCTACCAACGTTGACGTCTCGTGAAATGGTCAAATTTCCACTCATGCGCTTGCTGTTAGTCTTTACGAAGTCCAGGTGTAGTTAGGAAACCGTCAGTGAAGATTTCACGCCTATCAAAGGTGACTTGACGGCCAAATTCATGGGTTTCTGCGCAGCACTTGTGGAGTGCGTCCACTCAGCTCCGATGCGCGTTCCAACTCCAAGACCCACTGGACGCAAATGTTCTGCCACAACAGCGCGAAAGCTGGCACTTCGGTCCCAAGCGAACATTGTTGTCGGTCCAAGGCGATTTCTATAACTGAGACCCATGACGGAAATTGTTGCACCAGTATCCAATAAAGCTAACGTATTTACAGCATTTACAGTAATATTTATTTTGTTCTTCAGCATCACAGTAGGCAGAGGAATTGGCGAAGATGATAGCTTCGCGACCTCGCCTCCATCGGTCGCTCCTGCCAGGTGGTGGCGTAGGCGAGCGTTGCGTGGGGATGGGGACTGTACTCGGCGCTGTGTTCGTGGTGTGAAGCTGCACTCAGAAACTAGAGAGTCACTGCGAAAGACGCCTGGGCGAGACTGTAGTGGACGAGGTTGACGCCACTCAGTGTTGTCGTGGTCATGGCAACCTGCCCAAGGGCGGGTCCAAGAACGTGAGGCCTGCTGTCGCCGATGCTGACAAAACCGCGCTATGTGCCCGCGGCGGTCACAGTTGTAACAAACGGGCGACTCACGAAAAGCGTAGGCGCTGGATCCGGAGGAATTTGACGGTGGTTGAGAGACGATGGGAGCTGCATGACACACGTTTGAATGTGGAGGAAAGCGGCTGGTCAGACACGAATAGCCGCGCGCATTGCCGTAGGAGTAGCGCGGAAGTTCTGGTTGACGCGACAACGCTGGATGTTCAGCCTGCTGTCTCTGAACTGCGCATTCCAAGTACACAGGTCTCGCGTCGGCGCCTTGCAGGTGCTGGGCCAGATTTTCACTCAGAACACTGCGGACCAGAGAGGCGAGATCGTCGTGAACAATGTAGTCAACGCTGGTAACTGTTGGGAAGTTGGAGAGGCGTCCGAATTTGGGTACAATACGCCGTATTGTTAAACCTTCAAATGTACGGCAGTGCTGGATAACGTCCGAAGTGCTGGCTAGGGTTTCTTTTCTGGCAAGGAAATTATAAACATCTACGGCGAATCCTTTTAAGAGATGGCCATCCTTGTCTTCTTCAGGCATGCGTCTATTAACAATGCGGCAGAGCTTCAGGACTTCCTCTATGTATATCATGCAAGTCTCTCCAGGTTACTGTGCTCGTTAGGAAAGGGTTTGCTCAGCCTTGCGTCTTTTCGATGTGGAGTCTCCGAAACAGTTGGTTATCTCTTCCACAACTTGTCGCAGGTAGAAAGGTTAACTCCATGGTTCTCAACCCGAAGCAGCGCCGTGTTGGCCAGAAAGAATACCACGTTAGCGAGTTGCATGGCCGAGTCCCAGCGATTGCATTTGCTGACATATTGGTAGTGCTTCAGCCAGTCCTCGACATGAGGATGTATCGACATCCTCATGGGCCAGACCAGATAATGCTGTGGGCTCCCGCTGATGCGGCTACGAACTGAACGGTACGTAGTGCTCCTGGCCTGAATTAGAAGCATCTCCAGTTGAGCGAGAAGAATGACCTTCTTTGTCGTGGTCGTGGCTCTCCATGGCTGTGAGGTGGAGGGAGCCCAGCCAAGCGTCTGCTTCGTCGACGATGTTCGAAAGGTTCCAGGACTATGCCATAAACTCCACCAAGTTGTTACGGAGAAATGGGTTTAATATTTACGAAATGTATGAGGAATGCATGAAAGCTACGCACAGTAAATCTCCAGCACAGTCTCAGTAAAGCTTGTCCCTGAACGAGTTTACGCGCAACCACTTCGTCCTCTTTCACATGCGCAACATCGTGCGGCGCAGCCTAATTGACGTAACAATTGTATGTTAAAACAACCTTAAAAAGTAGTCTTAAATAGCGGTGATGGTTAGCATTTGCAGATCTGACTGCTTCATGGTTAGTTCTCGCGCCACCTAGGTGAAAGCAACAAAACTAAACTGCAAGGAGAGGTGCGAGTGGCTAGGAATGTGCGCAGCTCCGAAGACTCACTATTGTGAGGACTGCCCCCCTTCGTGACCGGTCACCATATTGTCACGTAGTGGTGACGAGGTCGACGACACAAATGAAGGGGTCGATGATTGCACTAAAGAAACTCTTTATTTGGGCTGACTTGCGCCCGCAAAAGAACTAAGCAACTCGGCGGCGGCGATAGAAACAAACGTGCTCGTCGATCGTCGAACAAAGAATGCCCATCACACTCATCAACGCTCAATTTAAAGGCTGCACAGAACAATCTAGATAACGTCGCAAACAGCTACCAGCACGGGCTGAAACATTGTGGAAAGACACCCGAGTGGCCGGAACCTTCGAGACAGATCTCGGTGCATCTTGCGCTACAACGAAACTGATAAAGGGGTGACTCGCGACATCGAGCATTAACAAAAAAACATTACAGAACTGATACGCGGTTCAGAATCAGAGTAATACGCCTGTATGCCGGCAGCTGTTACAAAACAACAAATACAGTTTTGAAGGCTTCGCGGAATTACTCCCCCCTTAAAAACATCTCCTCGAGGTTCCAAAACAAAGAAACGTAAACATAAACAATGCAAAGTTTAAACAACACAGATTCTTTAACGCGCGTAATATGGCTTCAGTCGTACAACATGTACAATTTCTGACCGTGCGCGTCACCGTTGTGATGCTGACGTTCCGTTGGGAATGACTGCATAGTCCAGTGGTCCGACGCGGCAAATGATTTTGTACGGCCCAAAGTACCGACGCAACAACTTTTCACTTAACCCGCGACGGCGAATTGGTGTCCAAACCCACACTTGGTCTCCTGGATTGTACTCTGCGTGGCGTCGTCGTAAATTGTATCGTCGGCTGGCGGTGCGCTATTGGTCTTTCATACGCAGCCGTGCAAGTCGTCGGGCTTCCTCTGCACGCTGCAGGTAGGCGGCGACGTCAAGGTTGTCCTCGCTGGTTACGTGCGGCAGCATTGCGTCGAGCGTCATCGTGGGCTCCCTACCGTACACAAGCTTAAACGGGGTCGCTCTGGTCGTCTCCTGGACTGCCGTGTTATACGCGAAGATCACGTACGGCAAGATGGCGTCCCAGGTCTTGTGTTCAGCGTTGACGTACTTGGAGATCATGTCCGCGATAGTTTTATTCAGGCGCTCCGTAAGGCCATTGGTTTGGGCATGGTACGCAGTTGTTCGTCGATGGCTTGTATGACTGTATTCCAGGATGGTTTGCGTAAACTCTGCCGTAAACGCCATTCCTCTTTCCGTGATGAGCACTTCTGGGGCGCCATGTCGCAAGAGAATTTGTTCGACAAAACATTTGGCGACTTCTGCCGCGGTACCATTTGGTAGTGCTCTTGCTACGGCGTAACGGGTAAGGTAGCCAGTGGCCACGATGATCCACTTGCTACCCATAGACGAAGATGGAAAGGGGCCGAGGAGATCCATCCCAATTTCTTGAAAGGGCAGGATTGGGGGCGGAATCGGGTATAGTAGTCTTGCTGGTCTGATCGGCGGCGTCTTGCGTCGTTGGCACTCACGACACGTCTTCACGTAGTGGGCAACTTCGGCAGGCAGTCGCGGCCAGTAATACTTCTGGATTCGACGCAACGTGCGCGCAAATCCGAGATGGCCTGCTGTGGGCTCATCGTGCAACGCCTGCAGAATTTCCTGCCGGAGGTTTTTAGGCACTACAAGAAGCTGCGCGGTCTTGTTGGTTGCAAAGTTCTTCACTAGGAGGCCATTGCTTAACGCGAACGATGATAAATGTCGCCTGAATACACCAGGAGGGGAAGTGGTCTTTCCTTATAAGTAATCAGCTAGCGCTTTCAGCTCAGGGTCTGATTGCTGTTGTTCTGCGAAACTGCTGGCGCTTACCGGTCCCAAAAAGGCGTCGTCGTCATCGTCCTTCGGGGGAGCGTCGACGGGAGCGTGTGATAGGCAGTCTGCGTCGGAGTGCTTCCGGCCCGACTTATAGACTACAGTCAAGTCAAACCCTTGGAGTCGTAGGCTCCATCTGGCAAGGCGGCCGGAGGGACCTTTCAAATTAGCCAGCCAGCAGAGCGCATGATGGTCGCTAACAACCTTGAATGGTCGGCCGTATAGGTATGGCCGAAACTTAGAAGTAGCCCAGATGATCGCAAGGCACTCCTCGGTCGTCGAGTAATTGACTTCGGCTTTTGTGAGGGACCTGCTAGCGTAGGCGATTACTTTTTCCTGTCCGGCACTCTTCTGGACGAGAATGGCTCCTAGGCCCACACTGCTCGCGTCGGTGTGAATTTCTGTCTCGGCGTTTTCATCAAAGCGACCAAGTACAGGAGGGCATTGCAGGCGATCGTAAGTTCGTCGAAGGCTTCTCCTTGCGGCGCTTCCCATTTAAAAGGTACGTCAGCCTTCGTGCGCTGCGTCAACGGTTCGGCGATCCGCGAAACGTTTCTGACAAATCGTCGATAATAAGCACACAGCCCAATGAATCGGCGCACAGCTTTCTTGTCGGCAGGCGGTGGGAATTGTGCGATTGCAGCTGTTTTCTCCGGGTCTGGGCGAATACCGTCCTTGCTAACGATGTGACCTATAAAACGAAGTTCTTCGTAGGCGAAGTGACAATTCTCTGCTTTTAGCGTTAGTCCAGATGACTTGATGGCTTACAGCACTGTCTGTAGTCGTTTTAGGTGGTCTTCAAAGTTTGACGAGAAGACGACAACGTCGTCCAAATATACCAAACAAATTTGCCACTTCAAGCCCGCCAGGACTGTGTCCATTACTCGTTGAAATGTGGCTGGTGCGGAGCAGAGGCCAAATGACATCACCTTGAACTCAAAAAGACCGTCCGGTGTGATGAATGCGGTCTTCTCGCGATCTCTTTCGTCGACCTCAATTTGCCAATATCAGCTTTTCAGGTCCATCGGTGAGAAGTACCTTGTATTGCAGAGCCGGTCGAGAGTGTCGTCTATGCGGGGAAACGGGTAGACATCCTTCTTCGTTATGCTATTCAAGCGGCGGTAATCAACGCAGAAGCGAAGTGTGCCGTCTTCTTCACCAAATCGACTGGTGCCGCCCAGGAGCTGTTCGATGGCTGGATTACGTCATCACGCAGTATTTCCTCAACTTGATCGCGAATGGCCTGGCGTTCTCGCGGCAATACACGATAAGGACTTTGGCGCAGAGTTCGGCCGTGTTCGTCCGTTATTATGCGGTGCTTGGCCAGTGGTGTTTGCCGTACCTTCGATGACGATGAGAAGCACTCCCTATAGCTTCGAAGCAGACTGAGAATCTGGTCTTTCCTGTTGTGGGTCAATGCCGGGTTGATGTCAAATGTGGGCTGACGGAATAGGTCCGGTGCGTCTTCTAGCGTTTGGTCGTGGAGGGCGAATACATCTTTGAGGTCCGTTAATTCGTCGAGAAAACGATCGTCGTGCCCTTGTTGAGATGCCGGTATTCTTCGGTGCAGTTTGTTACCAGAACCTCAGCTCGACCTCTCCGGAATTTCGTGATGCCCCTTGCGATGCCGACACCTCGTTCTAAGAGCAATTCGATATTTTCTTCGACGATGCCTTCAGCGATTTCGATGTTTACGCTACCTACGCAGACTGCGATGCTTGATCGGGGCGGGACGGTCAATTCTTCATCGAGGACGTTTAGAGGTATGTGTTGCATCGACGTCGTCGTAGCGGGAATGAATTTGTCTGCAGAGAGCTTGATGAGCTTGGATCGCAGATCTATGATAGCCCTATGTTCATTTAGGAAGTCCATGCCTAAAATCACGTCGCGGGAGCACTGCTGCAAGACCACAAAGCTGGTGGGGTAAGTACGCCCATTTACGGTTATTCTTGCAGTGCATCGTCCCGACGGAGTAATCAGGTTGCCACCTGCGGTGCGAATCAGCGGGCCATCCCAAGCAGTGGTAGTTTTCTGAGCTGAGAGGCTAACGGTCCACTAATGACTGAATTAGCTCCGGTGTCTACTAGGGCAGTGACTCTGCGACCGTCGATATCAACTTCAAGGTCACTTGTTCGCGTCCTCGCATTGCACGTGGGCCTTAGTGTCGGATCTCGGCTCCGTCTTTTCTTCAAGTCATGGCCGGGGCATACCGTTGTTACTTCGCTGGGCGGCGGTGTCTGCTTGTAGTCTGGCCGTGTTGTCCTCGATGACGTCCTGTGGAGCGGCGGTGAAATGGCTTCGTCGTCGTTAGTGGTCGTCAGCGGCGGAGGATGTTCGTCTTTTCGCCGTTGAGCAACCTCACCTCCAAAGGTTGCTTTGTTTAGTTTCCCCTGCTCGGACCTGGGGACCTTCCGCGCATACTCACATCATAGGTACGGCCTGGCGACGCAAAGCGGGCCCTGTACGGCAATGGAGATCTTAACCGACGGCTTGGTGGCGCAATCTCACCGCTACGCAGATAGTTGTCAATTTCTAGTGGTCGTTCACCTGGGCGTGGTCGTGGAGCGTCGACTGCAAATCCGCGGAGACCGATTCGTCGGTACGGGCAGTGGCGCAGAATGTGGCCGGCGTCATCGCAGTGGAAGCATAATGGCCGGTTGTTTGCAGTCCTCCAGGCGCCGTACTTCCTGGGGTTTGGGGGTCGTTGGTAGGCTTGGCGGGCGGGGGCCAAGGGGCGGTTTTCAGGAACAGGACGGTAGCGGCGAGGGCTCGGAAAGTCATCACGTCGGGGCGCAGGGCGACGTAATGCACCAGCGTAGTTCATTGCTGCTGCCTCTTGCGCTAGAACAGTCGCAGCCGTCGCTTGAGAAACGCCCAGCGCCTGCTGGACTTCTTCACGGACGGCGTCCGCGAGCGTCGCCACCTGGGGTTGTTGCGATGATGGCATCAATCGGCGGAGCTCCTCTCGCACGATCTCCCGGTTGAGGTCCAGAAGGTTTTCTCCACTTGCAGATGCGCTGGGGTAGTGGCTTGAGTAGTCTGGCTGAAGTGGTCGCTCGTAGTGGCGCATCCGGGTGTACAACGTCTTCTCGATGGCAGACGCTTCCGTTTAAAATTCCGCCACGGTTTTTGGCGGATTTCGGACAAGATTTGCAACAAGCGATTCTTTGACGCCTCACATTAAAAATTTGACTCTCTCACCTTCAGTCATGTTAGGGTCGGCGCGGCGAAAGAGGCGCTTCATCTCTTCAACGTGCGCCAGGACAGGCTCGTTAGGGAGTTGAAGTCTTGACTGAAGGAGGGCCTGGGCTCTTTCCTTTCGGACGACGCTTGAAAAAGCAGTCAAAAACGCTTCCTTGAAAATGTCCCAATCCTTCATAGCTGCCTCATGATTTTCGAACCAAACTCGGGCATGTCCTTGAAGAACAAAGTAGACCTGCCTGAGTTTCGCGGCGTCGTTCCAGCCGTTGAATTCAGCAACACGGTCGAAAAGGTCCACCAGTCTCCAGCATCTTCATCCAGTCGGCCATGGAAGCAGGGGGGCTCCCGGGGTTGGACGAAAACAACCGGTGCTGTAGGTTGGGCCATTGTCAGCGTCGATGCCTTCCGAGATCGAATGGGGTCAGGCAGAAGACCATGTTCGGGTTGTAGGCCTTGAAGTCGGCGGCTGGCTCGGTGACCTGTAGGCTGGTCTTCCAGGGCGACAGGAACACGGCTTGGGTCTTCGCCTGAAGGATCAAAGGCAGCACCTCCACCAGATGTCACGTACTGGTGACGAGATCGATGACACAAATGAAGGGGTCGATGATTGCACTAAAGGAACTCTTTATTTGGGCTGACTTGTGCCCGCAAAAGAACTAAGTAACTCGGCGGCGGCGATAGAAACAAACGTGCTCGTCGATCGTCGAACAAAAAATGCCCATCACTCTCGTCAACGCTCAATTTAAAGGCTCCACAGAACAATCTAGATAACGTCGCAAACAGCTACCAGCACGGGCTGGAACATTGTGGAAAGACACCCGAGTGGCCGGAACCTTCGAGGCATCTAGCGCTACAACGAAACTGATAAAGGTGTGACTCGCGACATCGAGCATTAACAAACAAAGATTACGGAACTGATACGCGGTCCTGAATCAGAGTGATAAGCTTGTATGCCGGCGGCTGTTAAAAAACAACAAATACAGTTTTGAAGGTTTCGCTGCAATATTCAGCCCTGGACACAAAGCTATATGGGGAGGGCAGCCTCGACCGTCTCGGCAGGCGCACGTTTCGCTTCTCAGACAAGCAGGGCTGCCCTAACGGTCGAACTACTGCTTTATCAAAGATGTCCGCTCTGGTACTCCCGCCTTAAAGCTGTTGCGAGAGCATCTGCCATTTTATCTATGACAAGTCTTGGCTAATTGGCTAATTCTTGGAACTTCTTGGCTTGGTTAGTCCAACTTTCTTCTTCTTCAACCAAATTTATTACACCAAGTCTGGTTTATTCCTCATTCTTCACTGTACCTGTCCGCATACCTATATGGGGCAAAACGCTGTCAAAATGACAACCTTTCAAAATTAAAATTCAATTGGTGGCTAGCATACCTTATTTTCTTTCTGATTCTTGCCTCTTGTGTCCACTCCCGCCGATTGAGGAAAACATACACGAATGTTGTCTGGTCCTTTTTAATAATCGGAGTTTAGTTACGTGGCCCATTTTCTAACTATGCCCCGCTGGGGTGGCGCAGTGGTTACGGCGCTCGACTACTGTTCCCAAGGACGCAGGATTGAATCCCGACCTAGGCGGCAGCTTTTCGATGGAGGCAAAAAGCAAGCCGCCAGTGTGCTGTACGATGTCAGTGCACGGTAACGAACTCCAGGTGGTCGAAAGTTTCGGAGTCCTCCACTACAGCGTCTCTCATAGCCCGAGTTACTTTGGGACGTTAACCCCCACAAACCTACCAAACCATTTTCCAACTCTAAGACAATAGATTGCATGGGAAAGCCGGAGCACCAATATTAACTTTTAGGATAAAGTGGCATTACTAGAAATAAATTCCGTATGAATGTATACATATTCCAGTTCATAGTGCAGTGCGCATTTCATTAATAGTGCTGCGCCTGTTATGTATTCCGTGTAAGCAGTGTATATTGGTTTGCCGTGCTTCATACAGATTGCGTTTTTGCTCTCCATTGTCTCTGAAATAAATTTACTGATGATTTGGTTAACAAATTCCAACGATTGCCCCATGTAGCGTGTGCAGTAAAAATGGTTGGTTGGTTGGTTTGTGGGGTTTAACGTCCCAAAGCAACTAAGGCTATGAGAGACGCCGTAGTGGAGGACTTCGGTAATTTCGACCACCTGGGGTTCTTTAATGTGCACTGACATCGCACAGCACACGGGCGCCTTGCCTTTCGGCTCCATCGAAAAGCTGCCGCCGAGGCCGGGATTCGATCCCGCGTCTTTGGGAACAGTAGTCGAGCGCCGTAACCCCTGCGCCACCCCGGCGGGGTGTGCAGTAAAAATAAATAACAGAATAGATCAACAGAATCAACAGTTCATTCGGACGATAGGCCCAAAGACTCGACTGCGCTGCCGTCAAAATGCGCCACATACATTTCAGGCAAAATCATAGTTAAGTAGTGTTAGGGTACCGACCACAGCAGCCGTGCCTTTACGTGTCCATCGATAATTTCAATATCCTTGGCATAGGGATGTCTGCGCTGAAGGCAGGTTTCAGTCTTGTACTCCGTACGTGCATTGACACGTACGGCATTTTTGCATTGGCAGATAAAAGAAATTATGCAGTCAAGCAGCATCGGTCAAGCCAGTAGTCCAAACAGAAAGCCATATTTACGACATATATAAGCCGGGAAAGGTTCTCCGCCTACGCATGTTGAGCAGGCATATTCTGAGAGGTGTGTTTTTTATCTTTAGGAGCTTTGTTACTTCCCCGTTGTATTTCTTGCTGGATGCCATTGTATTGCATGCTCTTTGCACTTATCAGAGCCCGATGCCTAAGCCTAACTTGTCGGCTGTTCTTACAAAACTTCTGATAGCTCTCGTAGTTCTCGGCTACTGATTAGAATCGACGTATTCCTTTGCCGGTAACTAAGCATGTAAGCTATTATAAAGAACGAGACGATAAACAACAGAGCGCATATTTAAAAATTCTAAAGAGTAGGTTAGCACGCACGCACGCCATTTTATAATGGGTGTGTTGAGATAACGATTATTGCAGTCCCATGAACATTTCTTGTTTTCAATTATATTTTTATATGTGATAGGAAAATGTCTGCACGCTAAGGAATGAACCTTAGTTTTGTTAGATACGGTGTAGTTATCTCGAAAAGAAATTGTTTATCACTAAAGCTAAAAACGCGGTTTTTCCCATTTCAAAAAGTGAAAACATGGAGACCTACTGCTTCCGCACTAGGATTTTTTCATCTAATGAATCTATGTCTAAGTGTACATTCAAGCTTAGGTCGGTGTTTCGGTCGACCGTTTAACTGGTGCGTCAGTCTCTTGCGTCTTCTTCTTTGTCTGCCGTATTCTTTGTAGCACGCGCCTTTCGACATACGCTCGTCGTCTTTGTCACCGTTGACAGTCACCGAGCGTTGATGTGACACTAAAATTATCCCCGGGAGAACAAGGAGACATCCTGCCGACTCATGGCGTCGACACAACAGGCGGGTCGTAACAGGGCCTGAGGCTGTCAACGCGCACTGTATCACGCCCGCGTCGACGCATATCTGGTGTCGAACAAGCGTTTCTATAACGTAGTTCACCGGAGAGGTCTGGAAAATAACCCGATATGGTCATGGTATTTGGAAGCAAGTTTGATAGAGAGCCCGGGGGTGGTAGCAGGAACCCAAAGCCACACGAGGGAGTTTGTGCTGGACAAGACAGTGCGCGAAGGAACTGCTGGTGACCTGGGTTCTGGGTTGTAAATGATCGGGCCAAATGGCGATATTCTTCTGCATATGCTGCCACTTGGAGAGACGGTGGTCGCTTCGGAGGTGTCAGGGAGATATGGAAGTATCTTGTCCATAGTTGAGGTGGGTTCACGGCCGTATAGAAGGGACAAAGGGGAGTAGCCGGTCGTGCTTTGTATGGCAGTGTTATAAGCGTACGTGTCGAATGGGAGACGCCGGTCCCAGTTTGAATGGTCGGACGCTACATACATGACCAGCATGTCACTCAAGGTGCGGTTAAAACGTTCCGTCATGCCATCTGTCTGCGGATGGTAGGCCGAGGTAGAACAGTGGACAATGCGGCACTGTTGAAGAAGGGCTTCAATGGTCTCGGAAAGAAAAACACGGCCACGGTCACTGAGAAATTCTTTAGGTGAACCGCGGCAAAGAACGAGATGGCGCAGGACGAAAGACGCAACGTCTGGCGCCGACGCGGAAGGTAAAGAAGATGTTTCTGCGTAGCGGGTAAGGTGGTCAACAGCCACAATGACCCAACGGTTACCAGCTGGAGTTACTGGTAGTGGCCCGTAAAGATCAATGCACACACGATTGAATGGCCGGCTGGGGTAGGGCAAGGGCTGCATCGGAACGGTGGAGTGGTGTGGAGGGTTTTTGCGGCGTTGGCATTCCTGGCATGCGCGAACGTAATCACGCACGAAGCGGTACATACCCTGCCAGTAATAGCATAGGCGAAGACGAGTGTACGTTTTCAACACTCCGGCGTGGGTACACTGAGGATCGGCGTGAAAAGTGGCGCATATTTCTGAACGGAGGTGCCGAGAAATGACAAGGAGCCACTTGCGTCCGTCGGAAAGGTAATTTCGGCGGTAAAGCATGCCGTCGCGGATGGAAAAATCACGGCGAAGCGTTCGTGAAGCAGGGCGCAGAGAAGGTGTAGATAGAAGCGTAAGAAGAGAAGCGGTCCAAGGGTCTTGTCTCTGTGCATTGGGCATGTGGCAATTTTAGTGAAGATGAGTCACCTATGGTGATAGCTGTCGAGTCAGAGCCGCATTGAAAAGGTGACCTAGACGGCGTCGGCATCAGAATGCTTACAGCCAGACCGGTAGGTGACCCGAATGTCGTACTCTTTTAAGCGGAGGGCCCAACGAGCAAGATGCCCGGATGGGTATTTAAGGGTGGACAACCAGCAGAGTGCGTGATGGTCCGTAACAACAGAAAAGGGACGACCGTAGAGATATGGGCGGAACTTCCCAATGGTCCAAATGATGGCCAAGCACTACTTTTCGGTTACAGAATAATTTTTTTCGGCGTTTGTTTAGGTGCGGCTAGTATAAGCAACAACGTACTCTGGGTTGCTGGGCTTTCGTTGCGCAAGGCCAGCGCCGAGACCTTCACCGCTGGCATAAATATGAACTTCGGTAGGCACCGCATGGTCAAAACGGCGGAGAATCAGCAGCGACACTAGAAGGCGCCGAAGCGTCGAAAAGGCCTCATCACAGTCGGATGTCCAAGACGAAAGAATGGCGTCACCGGCATAAAGCTCAGTCAGCGGCGAGATGATCGAAGCAAAATTGCGGACGAAGCGACGAAAATACTAGCACAGCCCGATAAAACTACGGAGCTCCTTTAGAGAAGTTGGGCGTGGAAACTCGGCTACTACACGGAGTTTCGCGGGATCTGGACGAACACCGTCTTTCGAAACAACGTGTCCCAATATAAGAAGCTGGCGAGCCCCGAAGCAGCGCTTCTTCAAATTTAGTTGCAGGCCGGCATCAGTCAAACACGTTAACACACGCTCCAGACGGTCCAAATGTAACGCAAAATCTTTTGAAAACACGACAACATCGTCCAGGTAACAAAGACAGTCATGCCACTTGAGTCCGCACAGAATTGTGTCCATCATGAGCTCGAAGGTGGCCGGCGCGTTGCACAATCCAAACGGCATGACGCTAAATTCATAGAGACCGTCAGGTGTCACAAAAGCGGTTTTTGGTCGATTGTCAGCTGCCATGGGTACCGGCCAGTAGCCCGAGCGAAGGTCCACAGATGAAAAGAATTTGGCACCTTGAAGGCAATCGAGAGCGTCATCAATACGTGGAAGGGGGTATACGTCTTTTCGCGTTATCTTGTTCAAACGCCTGTAATCAACGCAGAACCGTACAGAGCCGTCCTTTTTCCTGACGAGAACAACTGGAGAAGCCCAAGGGCTGTGCGAAGGCTGGATGACGCCACACTGAAGCATGTCATTAACGTCATCGGTGATAACTTGACGTTCTGCAGCAGATACGCGATAAGGACGCTGGCGTACCGGGGCGTCCGTACCGGTGTCGATGAGTGCGAGGGCGCACATCCGTGAGTGACCACGGTTGCGCGCCCCAAAGATGTCAGAGGAAGGTCCAATGCGGAACGGAAGAGCTGAAGTAAGCTGACCAGCCGGTCGCGTTGATCTGCTGAAAGGCTGGTATCAAGACAGCCAGAAAAAGCTGCAGTGGAATTGTCGTTCTGCTCAGCAGGCAAGTCAATAGTATCGAGCTGAAGTGGGGCTGGGTCTTCTGAGACGGCATATGTCATAGCGTCATCAAAGGACTCGACATGACCAAGGCGTTCTCCACGAAGAAGCGTTGACGGACAAGGCAACGGGTTAGAGACGTACATGGCGCTGTAGCCACCACAGAAAGTCAGAAGGGCGAAAGGCAGGACTAAGCAATGGCGAGGATTATTAGCATGAGTCGGAATGAAAACAACTGTCGAATCAGAAAAGCAGGCGCTGGAAACGGGCACGAGGACGGCAGAACAGGCGGGGATGTCAGTATCTTCGGCCACGGTTATCTTAACGACGTGGGGCGGTGTGTACGAAGCACGTATGAAGCAGGGCTGCGTATGTGTAGCAATAGGCACAACAGAATCCAGTCATCTGTGTACCGCCGGTTTCTCTTTGTGGCGCTCCGGGCAGCTGAAATAAATTCCTCTAGCAAAAACATCTGCGCTGGTGGCATATTCAGGTCTTGCAGTTTACTTCTGACGTCTTCCTGCAATTTTTTTAACTCTGTTCTTGTGTCCTGTATCTGCTTAATCAAGCGCTTGTTGCGCTTCATAAGCCGCACTCGTGACTGCAGCAACGCTGATTTTGCACGGCGCAAAGCTTTGAGCTTCTCCTGCTGGGAAGGCGGCACGGAAAGCCTAATGCGCTTCAATGGTCGCTCCTGTTTCGCTCTTGCAGCTTGGCGGTCGGCATGCAACCTAAAGGTGTCGGCGAGACCACGGCGGTGATGACATATGACACCTCCAGGTGACAGTAATGGGCACTTGTTGTGTCTTCATCTCTTGTGGCAGTCGACGGAAGCACACTCCGGATGCACTCGGGAGGTCCTTCAAACTCGGACCTCCCAGCCACACATTAAGGCTATCAACAGTCTGGAGCATAACTTCAATCTAGAATGACGATGCGGCAACCGAATTTATACCAACAGCAGCACAATCCGTAGGCCTGCCGAAGACATACGCCTGAACTGTCAGGTCACCCTTCACATACAAAGTCTTTCTATTGAAAATTTCTGAAGAACCGTCCCTTTGTCTGTGTGTTACTTATGTGTCGATAAATACAATGTCCTCACCCCTGCACCGTCGGTGCGATGCACTGCTCACGAATGCTGAGGCAGGCAAATGCTTCCTGCTTCGTTGAAGAGCGTTTCAAGTGGTGAGCTAACCATGACAGTCTCACAGGATGACGCAACGTCGTTTCACCAGGAGCGGTTGTCGCAGAGAGAGTTGTGTCAGTGCGCAATGTTGATCCGACGCCGCCGCTGCTGCTGCTTTGAGAGATTGAAGCTGCACGATCAGACAGTCGCTTCGGTGTATTGCGACAACTCTCGATCCGCTTGGAGAGGTAGCTCGACGCCCCTACGAAGATAGACGGAATAGCGTCTTTTTTGAGGCAAGCTCTTCTCTTCCTGGACATTAACACGCGGCCATCAATTTCCGCTGACCACGTCTTCAAGATGAAATGGGGAGCAAAATGTATTTCGCAAACACGATCGGTTCTTTGCAATACTCAATCTTTGCGAGGTAACGCTCGCCGCCACGCTTCAAACCTTGCTTCGTCGTCCGAAGGCTTGCAAAGCGAGTACTTCTCCTTGCACGATTTGTAGCCGCTATTACAAAAGGGCACAAAACACTACACCATGACACCGCCGCATATAATAACTTGATCAGAGAGATGCAGATTTCATTAAACGCGAGCACGAAAGCAGAAGCAAGTCTCGGCAGACAAAGAACAGGAATGGCGCGAAGGGCGAAATAGGGCAATATTTGTGAGCGCTATCTGTTGACGCTCTGCGCAAGCAGAATCTTGCGGCCTCGTCTCTACGTAGCGGCGCGGCCGCGCCGTTCACTTACCTAAACTACTTTTACACCAAATACACTGAGCGACAGATGCGCAGGAAAGAAAAAGAAGGGCCACAACTTCAACGCGAAAACATGTCATGCTCACCATTAAGAGTTAATATAGGCACTCTCGTGGTACGACAACGAAACAGAAGGTATTCTTGCGCATGAAGCCCCTCTGACAATGTGGGCCTTCTTCTTTTTTCTGATTGCGCATCTGTCGCTCAGTGTGTTCATACGCTCCCGCTTTGAATACATTCAGTTGTTAGTCGGCGCTCGTGTTGTATACTTCCTTGTCCCTTTTCCTGCGCTACTTTCTTCTACATTGCCGTCGTGGCACCTATCGAATGTCATTATTAGTCCTGGAGCCACCTAGCTTCTAAATAGTTCTTGACTGGTTGATCAGCCTCAAGTCGGTGTAGGGACTTAACAAAGTTCGCAGAGCTTAACAAAGTTTGCCGTTTTGTTCTTCACATCTTTAAAAAACCCGAAGTGTGATAAGCAAATATCACACTTGGGGTCCACCGAGTGTACTTAAAAAAACATATGTATGTTTGGATGCCCTAATGACGTTCGAGTAATGCTGTGAGTTTGTACTAAGTTACACAACAGTTCAGTTGTGTATGGTTCCGATGCATCCCCAACGCCAGTGACCCAATTAGTGCTAGGGAACTGAAATTGTGTAGCAAACTGGACTTAGCGGGCCGAACCTGCCTGGCATCTTTCGCGGTGTTTGAAAACGTAACTCGAAGTTAATATACATCTATGGACTACATGTTCGTCAAATTGGGTTTTCGTGGCAAAAACATTGTGTATAAATTGTGTTGCTATTGTCGCTTAGATACCTTTAAATGAATCATATCTTTGCGTTTTTCAGAACTTAGGGGACACATGTAATCATCAATGCTAAGTAATGCCGAAAGTTGGGCGAGTTGGTGAAAGTTCATGATGAAAAATAGCGCGAAATGTACACAAAGGATGCATGGACGACACGGACAAGGACCAGTGTAAATTGCGTGCTCCAGCATCAGCCCCACTAGCGAGTTTGCGCTTTTCCGTGTCGTCCATACGTCCTTCGTGTACTTTTTGCGCTATTTTTCATCATAATCATCAATGATCTCGAAAACGTTGGAGGTCTCTCACGTGCACGTGTTTTCAGGTTTTTATGCTTGCATGTCAAAAGAGGCAATCTTGAGTTGGCTGTTTTTGGTTGCCAACACCAGCGCGCAGAGATCCTACCCCTTGATAATCCCGCTTTTCCCTAGACGGCGCTGCGTGAGCGGATAACTCAACCGACTTGAGGCTGATCAACTAGCCAAGAATTACTTAGAACCTAGATAGCACCTGGACTACTAAGGACATTCTAGGGATGCCACGATAGCAGTCATCACTGAAATAAATTTATTCTTCCCCGTGCTCCTCACATTTCACCACAAGCCAATAGTGAACAATCCACGGTGTAGCGAATGTACTGAACTTTAGATGGGCTGTGCTATATTTGCATTTTAATTACATTTCTGTACTAAACAAGTTTCCCCAAACACCGTCTCCAAACTTAATATTAGAAAATTAGACAGAAAGTGCAGTTTTCGTGACACATTTAGAACTTTCAGTCGACCCTTTTGGAAGCTTCGGTTTTGTTCGAAAACCTACCTGGAATTGAAAACATAGAATAGGCCCCTCGGCATCTTTATTTTTGCTACACTAGTGCTTTTTTAAGCTAATTTTCGAACATCTATGCTGATAAATGTGCTCGCATATTTCATTCCAGAACTGCAGAAATTCGCTATGCCCAACTCACTGCAAGTGCTCGAGCTGGTTCCAAGGAAATACTTGCATTTAACCAGGAAGAGACGAATACTGTTAGAAATTGCACCAACATGAAATAAAGTTCAATACATTTCTAAGGTACAATGTAATGCAAGAACTGTAACAAACGGAACCTCCGACCTGTTGCAAAAGCTAATCCCGACTATAAACGAATTTTCTTGAAGTTTTCTTTAGTGGGATAGCCTTGAAGACTGATGTAACTTTTCGGGCAAGGGTATCTGAAAAGGGCGCTTTGAAAAATATGTGGCTCTTTGATTACAGGGTACGCTCAAATGGCTTTCCATAGATGACCAATTTATTGTCAGGAATTCAGAGCACGTATTAGAGTTTACAAAGTCATATGGTAGAAACGTTTGCCTTTTCTGTCAATATCAGATACTTCTACTATTCCATTGAATATGTAGCCCTTCAGTCCTGCGATGAAAATGGTATAATGCATCATCATCATCATGACACAAACTCTACGTACTGCAACGCGGAGGCCTCGCCCATATTCCTGCAGTTGACCCGGTCCTGTCCTAGCTGCGCCTACTTGACTTGAAAACTTAGCCTAACCCACCCAAATTTTCTCAATTCCTTCCCTACGCTTCCGTTCCCTTGGAATCCAATTTGTTACCCTTAGCGAAAATCAGTTACCCTCTCTTCGCACTACATGTCCTGCCTACGCCCATTTGTCCTTAATTTCCACTAGAATGTAATTAACTCGAGTTATTTCTCTGATCCACTCTACATGCTACCTATCTCTTATGGTTACAACTGCCATTTCTTGTTCTATAGCTCTCTGTGTTGTCGTCAACTTAGGTAGAACCCTTTCCGTTAGCATCCACATTTCAGCCCTATAGGTGAGTACCCGTACGGTGCAACTGTTAATACTTTATTCTTGAGCGATAGCCGCCGATAAGCTATTACTCATAACATGCGAGTGCTTTGCATATGGGCTGCAATGCATTCTTATTCTCCCAGTTATTGCCCATTCGTCGTCTGCATCTGCTCTTTCTATAGCTGTCCTTAATAAATGTATTCGCCCGGCACTTTGAGTGCTTTGCTGAGTAATCGGGTGTTCCTTTTTGAGGCAGTAGTGCATTACCTACGTCTTCTGCATATTAACGTTTAAACATACCTTTCTGATTTTCGTTTCTCAATCATTAAACTTCATCCCTAATTACTCCCATTCCTAATCTAATATTTCATCTCTGTAAGTAGTGAATGGTACTGGAGAGTTCACATCGTCTTAACCCATTTCTTTATGGGAATTATATTGGTGTCTTTATAAACTATGGTTGCTGTGCAGTCGCTATAGATAGTTTCCATTACTTTGAGATATGGCTAATCTACACCCTGATTTTGCAATGTCTGAATGATAGCTGAGGTTCCGAATGAGGGAAGTGTTTTCTCTGTATCAATGAATGCTATGTATAAGGGCTAGTTATATTCCTACCGTTTTTATATCACGTGGTTGACAGTATGAATATACATATGAAGCGTCTGGTGGTGAACTAAAGAAACTCTTCATTGGGTTGACGAGCCCGCAAAAGCAATGCGCAATTAGGTGGCGGCGACAACAGCAAATGTGCTTCGCTGGTCGTCGTATATAGACGGCCCGTCTCACTCGTTACCGCTCAAATAAAGGCTGTGGAGAAATGTGCAGATAAAACTGTCAACAGGTTGGTAGCATAACCTTGAACTTTGCAGAAACACATTCGCGTGGTTGGAATCCTTCGAAGTGTGTACTTTGTTGTATCTTGGAACAGGAAAGCCCGCAACCAAGCCATCGTCTGAACCCCGGTTTATTATTCTCCGTCCGCACATTCAACTGGCCAACAAATGGCCATGCATCATATATTACAGCGCATTTATATCGAGATACAAAAGAGAGGGAGAAAGGGAGCGACGTTCATATGTCGACACGTTGCCATCAGTTAGCCGTCTACTTATCAAACAAACACTACATTCCCTCTATCCTAGAGGATGCTCACATTGTTACACAAGGCTAACAGGTATAACAAAGAAACATTTTTGGCGTTCATACGAATATAACTGAATCGAACTAACTGTTCAAAGCAGTGACGAAACGTTCGTTGGCATGACCACGGATGTGATATGCACCGACCTTGGGGACGTATTTTCCTTCTCGGCTACCGGTGTTGTTTTGACTGTTTGCTGCCCGTGGCACTCGCAGGATGCCTAGATTCGTCACTGACGTCCTTAGAAACGAGAGGTTTCAGTTCAGCAATGGTCGTGGCATGTTTCCAAGGTTGCCTGGTATGCGGTTCATCAATACACAATAGTTATCCAGACCACAGCCTCCTCTATCTTTGGTGCCTGTTCAGCAGTGACGAGGGCATTGTTGTACGTAAGGCTGCCGACATGTGGCGCGTGTAGACATGGGTGAAGCACAGTATGTGGAAGCAGCAGCACGCAGCGTAAAACGCGGTGCACCGTTCTCTTACTGTGCATTTCCTCATTTTAGTTCAACATGCATGATAGGCGACGCAATTGTGAGAGTGCACCTGGTATTTTCTAGTCATGCACCTATGTGCACGCATGCTTGAATAAAAAGCATTTCTCCAAACAAATTATGGAAGCGGCGGCCTGGCATTCGATAGCAGTAGCGAGAGGATAGAATCTCGATTTTCGGCTGCATTGCCTAATAAAATTATTATATGGGCGTTTTCCACCAAACACGCATTCTGAACAGAACTTGATTGTAAGCATTCTATGTATTCAGACATTCTATATATTCAACAGCCTTGCTAGCATAAAGCACTACATTAAGTTAGGTAAAGCAGGATCCACTGCCTCTTTTATCCATGCTGCTTCGCAGGCCGACGTCCTGCACAAATGAATTTCTCTGCTTGTTAATTATGACGACCTTTTCGCTAATTTGTTATCTCAATAAAAATCAGAGAGCATACCTTCCGTTACTTCCGCCTCCGTTACTTCCCGTTTGTTTGACAAAGGATGTTAGGGAGCCTACTAGTAGATGGGAAACCTATATCTCTCCTCAATTGACTCGAAGAAAAATTTTCTAAATTAGACCAACTCGGCAGGCTCAGGGGACATTCTTTGCTGATGTGCTCGCAGGAATTTGTTGCCAGGTTGTTTTTTTTTTTTTAAGTACAGTGGCACATAACAACCTTTGACCAACTACGTATACATATGTCTGGTTATGGAAAAACTCCTAATTGTGACGTGTTCAACCAGGGCAGCCAAGCAAGTCTCACTCGCCGCTTGGCGACGCCGTCAAAAGCGTCAACCCCATTTCAGTTGCCTTAGGTACTCCCGTTTATTCACTGCTTGCTTCAATTGCAGTATTCGGTTTCCAAATCCCGTTTTTATTTCGCCACTTCTAGCGTTCGACAAGCGAAATCCAGCTGCGCATGTCAGCCTGTCTCACCTCCAGCACTTTTGGGTGTTGCGGCTTCCCACTTGACTGGTTCTCGCCGTCATTTAATTGAATCACCAGTGTTTACCGACCGTTCAAAAGCAAAGCAGGAGATACCGTTATTGATAACGGAGGCTCAAACTGGCGATTTTTTTAAGGAAGGATTCATGCAATCAGCAGCGATGGGCGAGCACAGGACACGGGTGCGAGGGGGCAAAGAATGACTGCTTCTCGTTTTGGTGCAGAGCGGCGTCGCGTTTCAGTCTTTTCGCAGGTGGCTGCATGTATTCCGGATAGTCTAGAAGAATGCTGGGAGTCACACGTTCTAGTTTCAGCCTTGCGTCCATCCCTGTTTTAGTTTGAATGTAGACGTTTGCTGCAGACGACTGAATGCAGTGATGTGGTATTTGGCACCCAGTCCTTTACAGAGATGATTTTCAAGCACTGAGGCATTAGTTCTCTGACAACGGGAATCTCGTGGAAGGAGGCGACTTTTTTCCCCTTTGCGTCGCGATGCAACGCGTGATGCCATATCTTATACGACGCATATGAACTCCCCACACTTAAAACCGCGTATGTGATCTAAGAGCCGCCACAGCTTGGTGCTCTTGTGAGAAGTTAGAGCTGCCTGCTGTGGGTTATCGGTTTTGCTCAATTATAGGAAAAGACTTGGCATTTAGAATTCTGTTGGGGTTACAAATGATTGAACATAAATAGCGCAGCGTCCGCGACTCGCTGAAGTTAATGCAACCGAAGAATAGATATCAAGTAGTCCCCAGCGCTGGTGATTCACAACTGGAGTGTTTGTTTGAAAGGCTGGGAGGTAATGAAGGAAAGATTATTCCTCTCTTGCTGTCAGAAAATGATATTGTTTGGCGTAGAATGAGTCGGCCCTTGACAAAATAGGCAAGCAGCAGTTTAATTCCGGAGCGGCTGCAGCACCCATAAACGGCCCCATTTGAAAGGCGCGCGCCCACCCCCGAGGTTGGCAGCGCCACTCCGAATAAAAAGCCGACGCGAGGCCATTTTCATCAGACAGCGCCTTTGTAGCCTTAGAGCAGGCACAGAGAAAGTAGAGGAGGCTATCTTCAGAAGGTTGTCACCGTTACTAGGAGTCATCACCATCCGTCACCCTGGTCGGCAGGCGTCTCTGGGGGCACCTCCCTTGAGCGTATATCATCGTGATGCCTTTCTATTCCATGACTCCACGTGGAATAGTTACCTGTAACATGTAATGCCCCATACCAGGGTAAATAAATAAATAAATAAGGCACTGGCCCCGAGCGTGCTGTCACCGTTGCTTGCCATCATTCTGGACCGTGTCTAGAGTGTCTCGCGAAAACTCTCTCACCAACGGTGAATATTCTGTAAAGCTTTCATTGCCCAAATGTCTGTTGGAATTGATTTTGCACTAGGTTTTAGTAAATCAAGCCAAGTTTTAAGGGGTCGCCTTATCAAAAGTGCTGCTGGAGAGTACTGAGTGGTAGCATGGGAGAGTTCCGGTATCCTAGAAGGAAACTGTCTAGTCTCTCTTCAATGGACTGGGATTTCACGTAGTTTCAGATAGCGTCCTTCATTGTTCGGATGAGCCTTTAAGCCAAACCGTTATTTGACAGATGATAACGGGCTCACCGCACACGTTTTATTCCGTTCATCTTGAAAGATGACTGAAATTCGCTGCAAAACTGTGGTCCGTTATGAGATATGGTAACCTCTGCCAATACAAAATGGCCGAAAAGGTCAAGAAGCTAGCCGATGGTAGCTCCTGCCGAGGTCGTATGCATGAAGAAAATCTGCGGCCACTGTGAATGGGCGTCTACGGCAACTAAAAATTGCGCCCAAGAAGCGGCCTAGTGAAGTCCTGATGGAGCCGGACCCATTGCTTTGTAGCCCAAGCCCACTGATGAAGGGGAGCTTGAGTCGGCAACGCCCGTTACTGCTGGCAGGCCGCGCACGTATGCACAGCGGTCTCCATGTCGGCATCAATTCCTGGCCACCAGACATAGCTTCGAGCAACTTTCTTCATCCGCACCAAGCCAGGATGCCCCTCGGTCAGCCCGTCCAGGATTGCCTTTTGTAATGACAGGCGAAGCACAATGCGTATTTCCCAGAATAAAGAACGTTGGTTCACAGACAGCTCCAGTCCTGCCAGGGCGAAAGGTTTCAACCCTGTGTTCGTTACACGTTCTGGTCATTGTATCGTGACCGCATTAAGAACCTGTCGTAGGATGGGGTCCCGTGAAGTTTCTCGCGCAATTTCCGAGCTTGTTATGGTAATGTTTCCCAGCGAAGTGTGTCGGATGCGGTTCCTTTGTCGTCGTCCTTGTCATGAATATCGGGTAGTGCTAGACGCGGCAGACACTGTGCTTCCACGCTGCTTGCCTCTGAACAACAGTGCAGGTCGTAACAGTAGGGCGCGAGAGAAGTGGCCCACCTCTGCAACAACCGCAAGGCTTCGTATTCTGGAATTTGGACTAAAGGTGGTCTGTAAAGACTTATGATATCAATTACGAAGCTAAAATTGCGGCCATAAATGTACAATGGAATCTCTTAATTCCAAAGACTAAGCAGAGAATAGGTTTGGGCCTGGTGGTGATTCACTCTAAACTGGAAATAGCCCACAAAGGAAGGCGGGATGAGCGAATGGACACGGATAAGCGCTACGGACAAGTGGCGGTAGCGTTGTCCGTGTCCACTTGCTGGTCCCGTCTTCCTTTGTGCGCTATTATTTCCAGCTCCGACAACTAAGGCGAGAGCTTTTCGCTCTAACTGGCTCTAGTCCCATTCACTCGGTGGCAATGTGCGCGACACAAACATATCGACAATCGGGAACCATCCTTCTTATTTTCGGTAGGACGGCACCCAGCCGATGTGATGAAGCATCATACAGTATTTGAAGCGGTGCTTGCATCATACAGTATCTGAAGCGGTGCCTGCGGATCATAATGTGCGCAAGACCGGCCCTTTTACTAGTACTCTTTTTATTTATTTTAACGCAAGATCGCACTCTTCACTTCATACCCACGGCGAATTCTTACAGAGCAGCTGATTTATTGGGAAAATTACCTTGACAACTCTGGTATAAATTTTCTGTGGTATGTTTTCGTATTCCTAAACGTTCCCAGCTGCTTTATATTGGTGGGGACGGAAGCTTCTATTACGGGCTGCACCTTCTCTGGCGTTTCTGAAATTCCTTGCTTACTAACCATAGGATTCAGTAGCTACACTTCTTGTGTTAAAAATTCACACTTCTCTTCCTTAATGCAAACGCCCGTTTCCTGAAACCGAATTTTTAGCGAATGCAGGTCCTCGATGTGTTCCTTTTCGTTTCAATCATGACAAGAATATCATCTAAGTAGCATATTGTTCAGGCGTTTAACAAGTTGTTCATGATCTTTTGAACAATGGCGGGTACGGACGTAGTCACAAACGCTAGGCGATTTACTGAAAAGAGTAATTTGTGCGTATTTATAGTGAGGCATCCGCGTAAAGCTTTGTCCATTAGCACTTACAATCTTAGAGGACATCTGCCCTCCCGCCAAGGTAGCAAATATTTCTTGAATCTTTGGCAAATGGTGGTTGTCAATATTTAGGCACGGGTTCAAGGATGCCTTATAATACCCGCAGATCCGCACAATGCCACCTTTACTACTTGCACAATTGACGAGGCAAAACGACTTTTCTAAATTTGCTCGACCACGTCCATGCCAGCCAGCTGATCCAGTTCTTTCTACACGGCTTTTTTCAGCGCAAACGAAATGCGTCTAGCATCACAAAACTTTGAGTATATTTCCATCTTGATGGCTAGTCGAGCTTGCTTATTGTCATCAAGTTCCTTGCTGAAGAACTGGGAAAGTCGGTCCAAGACTTCTATCAAGGCCCGGCGGTCATGAGCATCCACGTGATTAACGCTACTCCAGTCGAGCCTGAGCTGATCCAAACAGTCCCATTTCATAAGAACTGACACGCAAACATTCTGCCTCCGGGTGTTTTTTTCGTTGTGCATCTTCTACGTTGCCTTTCGCAGGGTGCAAACAAGACGTCAGTTCCGCGTAACACAGCTTCTGAATATACCGAACGCAATGGCATACAAAACATGTCGCTGTTCGAAATCGGGAAGTACGTTTGCGATGATGTAAGCTGCATCATGTAAACGGCGAACCGTCTCCTGCCCGTTTCTTCTCTGCAGCAACGTTCTGAAGGTCCTCCTGAGTTTCCCTGCTAGGCTGGCGCCCTGTGACGTTCTTGGAAGTCGTCTCCACTGATAAGGCAGTGTCAACCGCCTATTTGAAAGCCAGGGACTACTCCTCAGCAAACAGTCTCTCTTTGGATCTTGGCCCGGACCAGGCCTACATATAAATCTGTCTCTCGGTGTTTTTTTTTTTTATGTTCATGTCGAAGTTACATGTCTCTGCGTACTGCTTCACGTTTTCTAGGAACTTTGCATTGCTGTCCGTTTCCAGCTGCATTTTTCGGAGAACATTTGCTCTTTCCGCGATGACCGATAGCCTGGGCGAAAGGTAATCTCGTAATGGTTTGTGTAGTTCTGACGAAGGCTGACTGGCTGGCATCGTCGGGGCGGTTAAACTCTTCAATATCTTGTACGTGTTCGGGACCACAGTACTCACGAATACGTCCACTTTGTTGGCGTCTGGAATCTTATTCACTCGCCGGAATGCATTGAACCTTTCTTCGTATGTGTCCCAATATATCCGATAATCATCGAAAGGTTCCACTTGTCCAATCGTTACCATCCTGGATGCTTCCCAGTCGCTCTACTGTGGTCATTCTTAGATGGGTTGAGTATCCGTTTTAATATAGCCGCCGCAGAAGTTGTCATCGATCTGCTTCAGCATCATCGTCGCCAAGAAGTTGTCTCTTGGAATAACAACGACACAGCAGCCGAGCAATCACCTGGACTCCATTTATTGTTATCCGACTGCGCATTCCGCTGGGCAACAAATGCCCGCGCAACGTAGATTACAGAGCTCTTATATCACAATTACAGATAGAGGGAAAGGAGGCGGCACCCCTACGCCGACACGTTGGCATGAGTTAGCTGTTTGCTTATCGAACAAACACTACATAATCTGGAAGCATCTTCCGCAACGAAGGAAAGGAGGAATACATAATCGATCCGTGCTACAATCACTGTGATAAGGCCATGCCGGCGCTGTTAAAAAACAGCAAATAGAGATTTGAATGATTCCCGGAATCGCTATCCGCTTCAAAAACACTGCCCCGATGTTTCAAAATAAACAGAGAAAGGTAAGCATTAATATTAGAAAGTTTACACATCACGTACTGTTTAACGCGCGTAGTATGGCTTCCGAAATAAGCAACATGTACGATTTCTAGGCGCGCGTCGCCGCTGGGATGTTTTCGCACCATCAGGAATGACTTTATAGTCCAGATGTCTGATGCAGCAAAGGATTTCATATGGCGCGAAGTATGGATGTAACAATATAACAACTTTCCACTTAGTCCGCGACGGCGGATCAGCGTCCAAACCCAGACTTGGTCTCCCTGTTTGTACTGTGCGTCGCTTCGTCGCAACTATTATAATAGGGTGTCAATGCGTTGTTGGTATTCATACGCAGTCGTGAGAGTCGTCGAGCATCCTCTGCACGCTGAAGGTAGGCGGCAGTGTTCTGGTTCTCCTCGACTCTTTCGTGCGGTAGCAGTGCGTCTAGCTTGGTCGTGGGATCCCAGTCATACACAAGCTGGAACGTGGTCGCCCTAGTCTCCTGGACGGCGATTTTATACGCGAAAATCAAGTAAGGCAGAAAGTACCATGTCTTGTGTATGTCATCGACGAACATGTTAGTCATGTTCGTAATTGTTTTTGTTAAACGCTCCGTAAGTCCGTTTGTCTGGAGATGGTACGCCATTGTACGTTGGTGCTTGTATGACTATATGTCAAAGTAGATTGCATCAGCGTCATCCTAAATGTTGTTCCCATCTCCGTGATAAGTATTTCTGGGCACTGTGTCGGAGGAGATTTTGTCCGACAAAATACTTGACGACTTCCGATGTGGAACTGTTTGGCACGGATTTTGCTTCAGCATGGCGGTTAATGTCGTCGGTGGCCACAGTGATCCACTTGTTGCCAGTTGATGGAGTTGGGAAGGGCGGAGGAGGTTTATCTCTATTTGTTGGAAGGGCTTAGTTGGGGCTTAACGGGTTCAGCAACCCAGCAGGTATCATCGGGGGTGTCTTGCGTCGCTGAAACTAACGACATGTTTGGATTTAGTAGACGATGTAGGCAGCTAATCGTGGCACATAATACTTTTCTCGGACTCAATGCAGCGTGCGTGCCATCCAGATTTGTCCTGTTGTCAGCTCCCTCCCCCCATAGTCTAAAGCCGAAATATTTCGTAGTTCCTCCGGCACGGCAAGGAGGCAAGCGGTCCTGTTGGGTGTGAAGTTCTTCACGGGTCGTTGTGCAATGCGGAGGACGAACACTGATGCCTGAACACAATGAAGGATGAACGGCCCTTCCTTCTAGGTAATCCGCTAGGGCTCTCAGCTCTGGGTTCGAGTGCTGGCGCCGTGCAAACCTGACTGTGCTTGCCGGTCCTAAAGAAGCATCATCATCTTCAATCGGGGGTGCTTCAATAGGGGTCCGTGACAAGCAGAATGCGTCAGAATGCTTGAGGCCAGACTTGTAGACAACCGTGATGGTAATTTCTTGGAGCTCCATCGCACAAGAAGGCCGGAATCGTCTTTCAAATTGGCGAGCCAGCAGAGCGTGCTGTGATCGCTAACAATCTCGAATGGTCGACCCTTTAAGTATGGCTGGAACAAGTTGCCCAGAGGATCGCGAGGCACTCTTTATCGGTCATCGACTAATTCGCTCGGCTTCCGAGAGGGAAGGGCTGGCGTACGAGATAACGCTTTTCTGCCCTTCTGTTCTCTAAACGAGAACTGCGCCCAGCCAAACGCTGCTTGCGCCGTTATGTATTTCGGTCTCGGTGTTTTCGTCGAAATGCCCGAGGACTGGAGGGGACTGTAAGGGGTGATTAAGTTCCTTGAAAGCTTCCGTTTGCAGCGTTTGCCATTTGAAAGCTAAGTATATCAGCCTTTGTATTTGTCTCAGCGGTTCGGCGATGCGCGAAAAGATAATGAAAAATCGTGCTAGTAAGCGCAGAGCCCAAGGAATCTGCGCAGAGCTTCCTTATCGAAAGGCTGTGGAAACAGGGCAAACACCACTGTTTCCGCAGGTCTGGGCGAATGCCATTCTTGCTCACGTTGTGGCCCTGGAATAACAGCTTCTCGTAGGTGACGTGGCACTTCTCTGATTTTAATGTTAGTCACGATGAATAGATGGTATGAAGCACTGTCCGCATCTTTTTTACGTGACCTTCAAAGTTTGATCAATAACGTCATCCAAGTGTACCAAAGAAATCTGCCACTTCAAGCCAGCCAGGACAGTGTCCATTACTCGTTTGAACGTGGCTGGTGTGGAGCACAAGCCAAATTGCATTACCTTGAATTCGAAGAGGCCGTCTGTTGTTACGAACGCCGTCGTCTCGCGATCTCATTAGTCGGCCTCAATGTTCCAGTACCCGCTCTTCATGTACATGGACGAGAAATACCTAGTGTTGCTGACTGTCTACAGTGTCGTCGATGCGAGAGAGCGGGTAGACATCCTTTAAGTTGTTCAAGCGGCTGTAATCGACGCTCAAGGGCCGTTGTTCTTCACTAAGACAACTGGTGCCGCCCAGGGGCTATTAGATGACTGAATTACGCCACATCGATGCATTTCCTCAACTTGATCGCGGATGGCGGGGCGTACACGGTAGGGTCTTTGATGAAGAGGTTGGGTGCGTTCATCCGTGCATGGCCAATCAAGTTTTATATTTGAAAGCACTCGCTGTAGATTTCAAAAAGCGTGCGTATCTGCTTTTTCCCTGCTTCTCGGTAGGGATGGTATGATGTATGTCTTCTCGTATGTCTATTTACTCGTCGAGGAAACCAATCGTACTGCTTTTGTTAAGATATCGGTGTTCTCCAGTGAAGTTCTTTACCAGAACATGACTTTGTCCCCTGCAAAAATGGGCGATACCTTTACCGATGCCCAGTCTTCGATCGAATAGCAATTTGATGTTGCCCTCTACGACGCCTTCGGAGGTTTCGGTACTTCCGGTACCTACGGAGACGATGACGTGTTTCGAGGCAGTAGGTTCATTTTTTTGTCAAGGATGTTCATAGCAACGGGACGCGTCGAAGTGGCCGCAACAGGTATGTCCATATGGGTTGTAAGCTTGATCAGCTTTGAGTGAAGGCTGATGATCGCCCGACGTTTGTTCAGAAAATCCATGCTGAAATTCACGTTGCGGGAGCACTGCTGCAGGGCCACAAAACTGGTAGGACAAATTCGTCCATTGACTGTTACTCTTGAGGTGCACCGTCCCGACGGTGTAATAAGGTCGACCACAGCGTTCTGGATCAGCGATCCATCGCAAGAGGTTCTCCCTATCTGGAGCCAGGTGGCGAACGCTCCATTGAGGTTAGAATGGCCATCTCCGGTGTCTACTAGGGCGGTAACCGTGCGACCGTCGACAGCAACTGGTAGGTCACTTGTTCGTGTCCTCGTATTTCATGTAGTCTTCTGCGTTCAATCTGTACTTCGTCGTGTGCTCAAGTCGCGGCATGTGCACACCGTTTGAACTTCTCTGGGCGGTGGTGTCACCTTCGACGCTAGTCATGTTGTCGTCGATGTTGTCGTCGTGCGTAGCGGTAGTGTCACTTTGAAGTCTGGCCGCGTGATCTCCGAGGCCGTCTTCATAAGGAGCGTCGGCGTAATGGTGGCGTCGTTGTCACTCGTCTTCGACGCGGAGGACCTTCGTTTGTTCGCTTTATAGCAAACACCACCAAAGGTTTCTGAGATATATTTTTAATTCCGTTCGTAGATTTCGGACGCGAGTGCAGGAGACCAGTGGGGAGGGCTTTAACAATTACCCTCCTGCAGCAAGGTGACCGACCACGAGCGAGGAATTAAGAACAGGTAAAACAAAGGAAGCAGCGCAGTATGCATGCGATAAAGGCTATGGGAGAGGGATTGGTTGAAAAGGAATTTGAGAGGATTGAGTCAACAAGGAGGAAGCTCGATTTTCTTCCAAAACTCATAACGCAGGATAGATTGAGAGCGAAAAGCTACTTAGTGGCTTTAAATTTAAAAGTCATTTTATGTCCCCAGGAAGCCTGAAATACTCAAACTCAACCATACTGCTGCGCCAGCTGCGACAAGGATAATCAGGAACGAGGAAACGACATGCCCAGTTTCACTCTCCACATGAAAGTAGATATATTCTGCGAAAATTGTGTTAATTTCTTTACGGCAGCTTGCCCTGTTCTGCGTGGTGACACCTTCATATAAACAACCAGTTATTCGCGCTGCGATTAAATCCTAGATTTGGTTTTGACTGCATTGCAAACGCTCCACCAGGATAAACATTGCGGCAGTTTTCGCTTTGGTCTGCTTCCTCTACAGACATTCTAGAAGCAAACAAAAAAGATATCATTATGAAGGTTTTATAGTACATCACAGGAAAGAACGAATTCGAGAAAACTACCGGACATCGTAGCCGATGATGGGATGCCACAGACAGAGCCTTGTCGAAGGCGTCGCTCTCAGGAGCTTTATTGAAAAAATCGGTAGATGCTTTCAATGAATCAGGTCTGCAGAGGAACAATAATCCGTCACTATGTGTCGATTTTATATGGCCATATTGTAACAATGTGGAGGGTGATTTTATACTCGTGAACATTTTTGTACTTTAAAATTACACTGATACATCTCTCCGCCCTACGCAGGTGGGTTTCAAAGCAGGCATCGTGTATGTGAAGAGGGCTTGATGAGTGAGCGGTTATTTAAATTCAATTAAAAACGTTTTTTTTTTTTCTTATTTTAAGGGGCAATGATATAATGCGCCATTATAGGCAGTCAACATCAGAGGCCAGACCCACCTTTATGTTTTTTTGTGCGTGTGTCTGTGGCATGGTTCGAAATATCGAAGGTTAGAAATGCGCATTCTAAAGCTCGTTGAGGTGTCTTTCCGGCATACCGAAACAAAAACAACAATATCAGACTCCAAACGCTGTTGCGGTTTACGTTGTACATTAACCTTCGCGGTTGTAACTTATTATTTACTGCTCCAGTTGCGTTGCACCGTACTGTGCTGACCTGTTTTGTCGTTTGCTGTTTTATACCGCGCGCTGGTTTGACGCGTGCTGCTTTTTGCCTCTGGTGTTTTGTCGCTATTTTGCTTTTTACCTGTGCTGCTTTGTTGCTACACTGCTCCTTGTCCGCTGTTTTGACGCGTGATGTTTTATCGCGTGCTTTCATGGTGCCGTTGGCTAGCGATATAACATGGCGACGTGGTAGAAACAAAACGACCGGATGAAATAATGAGGTTTAACCGCGGAGTGGACTTGGGCGATCCACGCTTGTCATTAATCCGACTCGCATCGCGAAGCGATAGCGTCTCCGTCATTCTGTGCGAAAAACCATGAGCATAAATCTGGCAGGCAATAGCTTGCACCTGATATGGTAGTGCACTGATTAGGAGTAGGATTGCCTGACTTTACGCATGGCAGAAGATGCCAACTCGGGGTGTCCTTTTATATAGTAAAGTGATATCAGAATCCGCCTGCCACAGAACCTTTATATTCCCGTTACCCCTAGACCATACAGGTACATTCATACGGCTTGGTTAAAGCGGGCTTTATGTGTGGGCTCGCAAGGGTGGAAGAACGGGCTAGTTGGTAAATCATCTTGGAAAGCAAACTAGCGCACTTCAAAACAAAGACACAGGAAGGGAACGACAACACAGCGCGCTAGTTTGCTTTCCAAGATGTATGGGCTCGTAGTCCATGCTATCGCGTCATACCCTCAAAGGCGGACATTAAGTGTCA